>CABFPE010000021.1:692753-713256 GCA_900660155.1 Hofstenia miamia | reverse complement strand
TGCATTTTCCAAGCAGTGCAGCCGATTTCAAAATTCTCAGGTATTGAGAAAATTTTGAACTTGCCTATAATTTGAAGAAAAGTATTGCTCATTTCTTTGAAATTAAATTAGTGGCTTTTAAGGAAAGCATTTTTCCTCGAATGCCAGAGTTTAGTGACTATGCTGAAGAAGTCTTTACAGTTGTTAAAGAAGACATCTTTTATGACACGCACACAAAGCGTTGCTCACTGATCTTGTTCATTAAACAAAGAGTGTTGTAAAATATGTTCTTTAGGATATTTATTATGGGCACTTATTTGTATTAGTAAAAAGAACGCATCAATTGTATATAAAATATTGTTGAACATATCTTGTTATCTAATCATTCAAACGAAAAACGATTTTGAGCCTACTTGGATGAGTATTAACGGATGTTGAGAACATATTGCGTTCACAGGTTATGATATTAAATCTATTAATGTATATTCTTACTATCAAGGAAATATTGCTAATACATGGGAATTCATGGAAGTGCATATAGTCATACGCTGTTTCTTCAAGATGATGTTCTTTTTGCAATCGATGTAATTAAGTGCAGCCTGGATGTCCTAACCCCTCCGCAAAAGAGAGTCTAGAACAATATATTCAATAAGTTATAAAGATAAGGAATACAAATTTAGTGTCGTTTGCGGAATGACATAGTTTTCGCCAATTACTATAATTATTGGTGAATTAGATCCATTTTATAAAAAGTCCCGTGTAATGGATTTCGATTGATTTGGAGATGTATTTATTAAATTCTATTGTTTTTTAATTTTTCTTGAGCATTTCTTTATTTAATAAAAACCGGTTTGTAGCCAGTGGCGGCATTGTGAAGTTGAAGGGGCTGTGTCACATGTCAATATGGCCCACAGCCCACAATTTTAGGTATTAAATTTGATGCATAGTGGATATGTTTTGCTAAATATTTTGTACATGCATAACTATTGGGCGTACCAAATTGTCTACGATTTCGTATTAAGAATATTTTTCTAATCTTGGGCTCAACTTTTTGCTATATTTACAAAATTACTTTGATATTTTGATATCTTGGGGCCAGACTCGGGGCCTCAAATTTGTTCAATATTGCTTGAATAAGCTTTATTTTTGGAGAATAATACATTTTATTCATTTGAAGCCCGGTTCACACCCCCTTAATGACGCAACTACGCACATTATATTTTGCTTACATTAGTTATTAGAACGAAATTCCATCAATAAATATTTTTTAAACTTTGAGAGAAATCAGTCTTTGACAGAGGTAGAACTGTAGTTGAGCCAGAGTTTAGAAAGGACAGAATGGAAAGTGTAGAAATTTTACAAATGCCTACCTCTTATTAGACACGAAAAAGTGTTTTATAGGATATTCAAGAAAAATATATTGAAAGCGTTTTTTCAATAAATTATCAGGCCTTGCGCTCTGATGGAATTCCCATGAGCACAATGTAGGAATGGGCATAGTTTGGTACTAAACTGCCTAAGCATTTATTATTTTCTTAATGTGTTGGTAATATTCTTTTATTCAAATATAATAGACATGTTGAATAAACTTCTAGCTGACACTCGGAATTCACCAACAATGAGAGAATGTTTAATTATATAAGGGAAGCCTGTTGCAATTCAAATACTTTCAACTTTTAATTTTTATTGTAAAAATTTCCATTTTATTTTGTACTAGCTTTATAATTATTTGTGTGTATAGTCTGGTTTAAATATGTGAATTTTGCAAGACTCCATGTAACTATGATGTACACAGTTGGAAATATAGTTCAGTTTGTAATATTTTGATGAACACATTGTTTGGTTTCATTTAAAACTAAATTGATTGAAACCGCCATCTATTGTTTTTATCTATTACTTGGTTGTTACAATCTTAGAAGGAAAATATTCCATTTTCAATATATATATATTACAATTATATATATTACAATTAAAAATATATATATTACAATTATAGCCACAAGCGGAAACTTTTTTAAGGCTATTGCATTAACCACTTATGTTTCAAACAAAGAAATTAAGAAAATATTAACAGAATAATGCGTCTAGCTGTGATTGACTTGATAACTTGCTTTGCTTGTGCGAACATCACTATTTTATCAATTCCTACGTTAAGATTTCGAATGATTTCCTCGAAGAATTATATGGCATAGTATTTACATCTATGTTCTATTTATTATGTCTTATGAATATATCGGCATGTCACATTATTTCTCTGGGTTTGAAAGATACTATGCAGTTTGTTACCCAGTGGGTTATAAAGTCTTTAGATTAAAGTCAACGTGACATTTAGTTGTGCTTGCTGGAACTTATGTTGTAGCATTTGCTACAACATCTGAACTGATAGCTAACTATGAGCGTAAAATCCAAAATCATTGGGTGATCTGCATCAATAATTCACATAATATTTCTACATTCATTGCAGTAGTACTAACAGGATTTTTCACGACTTAACTATTTTATTTTTGTAATACCAATACTGTATTTTCTGATTATTAGAAAGTCGGCAAGTTGTTGAAGTAAGCAACTTGTGAAAAATCAAGGCAGAGTAATAAGAGTTTCTATTATTTTTACTTCGATGTATATCGTTTTTTGTGCACCAGTAATTATTCAAACTGCATTACACTACGCACAGATGGCTTTCCAGATTTCTTTTTCAATATCTGTGGAATTTTATCACCCGTCGTTGTTTCTTTCTTTTACATCTTCAACTGTTAATCCTCTTATCAATATCAATCAAAATAAACGTATTCAAAAAGAAATTCCAGCTATTTATTGTCACTAAGTGTATAACTAAGACAAATTTTGAGATCTTTTTGTGTAATTGAAAATTATATCAATATGAATCCTATCAAATCCCATTGCTAAGTTTTGATTTTAGCGGTATTGTAAACATTATGAATATGCAATATATAGATTTACCTCCATATGAAGAAATTGAATGGCTAAAGCTTGACGTCATCTGACGTCATCTCTTAACATCACTCAGCATTTCAATTCCATTTTTTTAACTGTAATTTGTATATTTTTTATTGTAGCGGTAGATATATTCGACATTTCTAATATCATTTGTTGTGCAGGTAGATACAGGTCTTAGCTTCAACATGTATAAAAAATTTTGCTTTAGCTGTTGTCATTTAGTCAAAATATTTCTATACTTTTTCAAAGGTAAATGCCAGATTTTCGAATGTTTGGCTTAATCCTGTTGTTGGAAATTTTAAATCTAAAAATGTCATTTATTGGGTAGACAGACATATCTTAGCTTCAAAATCAATAAAAAAATTTTCTACTAGCTATTATTCTAATGGTGTCAAAAGCCAAAATATTACTTCTATATACATTTTCAAAAGAAAATATCGGTTTTTAGAATGCTTGATTTAAATTCGTTGTCAAATTTGAAACATCCTGAATTGTTGTTCGTTTGCATTTTACTTGACATATTAGAAATTCAAATAAATCAAATATAAAGTAAATCTGATTCTACAAATGATTGTGGCGACAATATTTTGCATTGAACTTTTGAATCATGTACATAATTCTGTATGAATTTATTAGAATATAGTAAACGTGCTGCTGAAAGTAGTAATATAATTTAATTTAATAAATTTTTTAGTCTCCATTATTATATTGAATCGTGCAAATATGTATATATTTTAGCTGTAATTAATATTTTTATCGAAATAAATTGTACAGGAAACTACCTTTATTGCTTGTTAATTTACTATCTTGAAACTTTGATTGATTTCAGTTATTTCAAGCAAATATATAATTTAATTTTAATTCTAATATCATTTTTTGAAAGGACTAATAAAATTTTTTATTGTAAGAATTACTGTTGCTATTAATTACATTTATTTGGAGTAATATTAATTCCAATATTTCCAATAAAACCTTGCGTTTTTAGTAAAGAAATACAGAATTACACATATTTGTGCATTTAATTATATGCCAAAATAAATGAAGTGCGAACTTATGTGAGAGCCAAAATTTTAGCTAATCTAGCAAAACAGTATATTAATTTCCTTTAATCGGAATACTATTAATTCCAATATTATTCATTAAATAATTTTAGCAAATCTATTTTCTTAAATTTTAGTAACACTTTGATAGAATCAAAATTTGGAAGTATTGCGCAAAATTTTAGCAAGCAGTTTTAATTGATAGAAAACACAAATACTAAAGATGAAGTTGTTTTCCATTTGTAATAGTTGATTTCGCACAAATACGAACTATTAATTTGTTTCCATTTTCAATGTTTGCATCTAAAAAAGCGAGTTGTATCGGAAAACAAACAAAAACAGTTTTATTTTAAAATTTATTTCTGAATGTTTCAAAATCGTTCTGCAAACTAGTTAATTGCTTATGTGATAGATCACTACAGTTTCATATTATATAAAAATTCAACTTGCACTTGGGTATTTAATTTAGGAATTTTTAGATATGACGTTATTTATTTCTATTACCTACATACATTTTACCATCATTCACCATCTATTACATAATTATGATGTTACCCGTGCGAAATTTTGAGTAGGCATATATGATCATAGAATAAACGACAACCATGCTTGGGGTAACACAGTGAAATTATTAGCAACATGAATTTATAGATGATGGAATTCTCTAAATATTTATGTGATAGCAAAATTATTTTCAAATTGTAAACGTTCACCAGCAAATATACTCTCATTTTATGTTATTACAGTGAAACAAAGAAATTATTTCAGTTGATGATATTTTGTTGATAAGGTTTAGCACCTGATAAAAGCCTTGTTTTAATTGCTGAAAATGTGTACATTGGAAGTAAACCAGACTAGCTGACTCCACAACAACACTACAGCTAGACAAGAAGATTTTCGAAATTATTTACAAGAAATTTGGTCACATTCTTAACGAAATTGCGTGATGATGTTTCAAAATGGAAGTTTTTCCATTAATACATAGCATGTTATTAATTTTAAGACGCTTCCCACCATTTGATGTGCAGATGTTTCATCAGAAATATTGTTTCGGAGCACAAAAAACTCGATTGCCAAGATGTATTACTTAAAAGATGATTATTTACTTGCAAAACCTTGATTTGCCTAATGGAATGATTCTGTTCAAACAACCGATGTCCAGATTAAAATGTGAAATTTTATGCTGGTGCATATGATTTTCTACCAGGACGTGCTGTTAATTTCAGCACATTATAGGTAAATTTATTGGTAGTTTTCTAACATTTTTGAAGCAAAACTTTTCATAATTCACATGTTTAAATAATATGCTGACTTGCATGTGGAAATTTGATTGTCTTCCTTTTGCATAACTATTTTAGAATTATTTCCATATTTTTCCACAATTCTTAGAGCTATGTAGTGACAATGGTTCTGCGGGATGAGAATTTTACTGGTTTCAGTCTCATTTAGTCTCTTTGGATCTGGTTCCACTCTGTCTCATTAAATTTTCTGGTGCAACAGTCCCCATAGCATGCAACTAATATTGATCAAATTTTGAAAATTATCAGCAGCACTCTTAAATCAGTAGTTCCAGGTTCTTTTACTCACAGTCCCATGTTAATCCCAGTCACATGGAACTGAGATAAGCAAGTAGAGCTGTGTGGTTACGAGCATTTCATGACTTTAACCAATGTTATTTTTGTAGCAACTGTAACCGACTTTTTTGTAACCCTAGCAGCCTAAGGTTTTTTGGAATGATAGACTAAATGCTCAAAATATTAAAATTTCAACTAACAAAAATCCAAAAAGTCTTTGAAATGAAAATTATTAAAGGTGTCTTTTGACTGATAGAATAACAATAATTTTTGTTTTTCTATTCATTATGCTTTGTATGATTCAAACTAAATTTGATTATTTTAATGCATTTTGTAACTAATATTTAAAATTTTTTATATTTAGTGTGGAATGTCCCCCTTTCACGCTTCTCAAAATTTTCTAATTTACAAAATAGCAAAATATTTAAAACTAAGTTTGTGCTAAGGGTCTTTTTTCAAAAATTTCGTCAGTCATGTGATCATGACTAAGGTGTCTTCCTGTCATAGTTTCCTGCTTACGTCCCTCTATATTTATTTAAATTTAGGTTATTTTGAATTTTTACCACATTCAAAATATCTTTTTTTGAAATTGCATTTCTAAAAATTTACATTGAATTTCTATTCTATAAAATGATTTCAATTTCCAATTCATTTTCATTTCCATAATCTGGAAATTGAATGGATTAGAAATTTCCATTTCCATATGCAATCGTGATAATATGTGGTATAGTAATAAGTGTATTATTTGTGTGTTGAACTAAATTAATAGTAGTTATTAAATATATTCAAAGATCTTATTCATAATAATTGCACTTATTTATAGATTGGTGTAAATTTTGTTGAAAAATACTCATAGTTTTACAAATTCAGCCCTGTGAAAAATACTAATAAATCATTTTTAACCAAATTTGTTGACATTGTTGCCAATCAAAAACGTTTTATACATTTCATATTGGTTAGCAAAAATAAACCTAGAAATATGTATATTGTAAACCATGAATTGTTTGAAAGATAATTTGAGTTAAATAATTAATCATTGTAAAATTACTGATATTCTATCAATCAATCTTAGTTTGCAACATTCAATTTAAACAGCAAAGTCACCACCATTATTGTCATGTTAGAATTTAGCTGATAATGAGCACTTAACTAATTTCTGCAATTTAATGAAATTAAGAAAAGAGAACCAACCTCTACTAAAAGTTTATTGATACTAAATTTTATTACAACATAGTTTCCTTTGATAATTGTATACAGGTATACTAAAAACACTAGAATCACTTACATGTCTTTAATTATTCCTTTTTTAATCAATCAGATTATCACTATATTTCAAATTTATACTTTGGCTCATTTCAGGATAGAAAAATTTCCCCTAATAAGAATTCTCTTCTGTCATTGGGAGTTTTACTAATGGTTTGTCCTTAACTTTCAAACGTGGCATCACCAGTGGAATTCTAGTAGTCAGGGTTGGTTTACAGATCAGTAGTTCCATTCTCATTAGATCTTCGTTGAAATTGTCTGCCCCTTTTATTGCCCTGGCTTTCACTATTCCAATAGTTGCCAGGTTTTTCAGTGAACCACTTTGTCCCAAAATCTTGTTGATAGCCCTGTTTTAATTAGTTTTTTAGATTATCCTCTTGCTTTATTCCTAATTTGGTTTTAATGCACTCCACATCTATTGTAAATTGATTTTCTGGATTTATTAGTTTGTCCAGTTCTTTTTTGGTAAATGCTTTAGCATAAATATACTTCATCACTGACTTTAAGAGTGACTCCTTCAATGTCTCATAACATCTGACTGTAATTCTCTCCTTTGTTTGACAATCAAAGATGGTCTGGATTAAGCATCTATAATCTTTCATCTCTATTTATTGGAACATTTGTTTTTGGTATTTCTATGTCCCACTTTTCCATAT
Organism: Hofstenia miamia; assembly: GCA_900660155.1. NCBI lineage: Eukaryota > Metazoa > Xenacoelomorpha > Acoela > Hofsteniidae > Hofstenia > Hofstenia miamia. Next base: position 705,786 of record CABFPE010000021.1, on the reverse strand, counting down.
TGAAATGATCAATTGTCTTCTGTGTTTGTGGAGACATCTCTATTGCTGTTTTACTTAAAATTAATTCCTTCTCATGTATGTCCTGTGTTGTCTTGAGCATTATTTCTGTGATGTTAACCAGTTTATCCTTTTTGTCTTCTTTGATTCTTTGTTGATGCTTTAGTATTTTTATAATGAAAAAAGCATCTGTGATGGTCATTTAAAAATTTAGCTATTCTGTATTTGAATTTCAAATTTACATGCATCTTCTGGATTTGAAGAACTATTTTGCTAGTGATTGCTTTTTTAGTTAATGATCATTTTGGTTGTCATCCAGGGCTGCTTAGTAAACTGTTTCAGATGCAGGTCAGTCATTGTGCAATGTACTTCCACATTTTCTCTGAAAACATGTATGTTTCTGTTGGGCAGATGCCTAGTTTGTTTGCAATCTGAATAATGGACATTTTTCAAATCAGTGCTTCTCTATTTGTGATTCCTGTGAATAGTTTCTCATACTGTGCCATCATTTTCTTATTTTGAATTGGGGACATGCTGACATTTACATTTGTCATCAGCCAGTTCTTAGTGTTCAGAACTATTGGCAATACTACTATTTCATTGCATTTCTCATTTGCTATTCTTAGTTTTGTTCTTTGATCTGTTGAGGCCTCTATTCCATCATCTGCCATAAAATATTTCATTATCCTGCCATGCTTCTGTACTTGATTATTTGGCAATTTAAATCTTGAAATATTCCTCTGAAGCCTACTTGCATTTTTGTAGTTTGTAGCTCTCCTCCATATCTCTTAGTATTTCTTTATTGTTTTATGGTATCTTCCAGTGGGTGCTCTGATGTCAATGTATGGCCATGGTTCTTCTGTAATTTTATCTGATTACCAGCCAGATTTCCTGAAGTTATTCTGAAAATTCTTTTCCCTGGTTCAGGCTACATCTGATTTTTACATTTCTTATTTGTTCCTGCTCTTCTGTGTGTCCCAATGCTTCCATAGTTTAGCCTTGCATATACATATCAACAGCCATTCTTGGTTCCACCATAAAACAGTGTTTTTTAAATGGACAATGATTTAAGTTGAGGTCCACTTCTATTAGCCTGAATACTGATTGCTCCATTTGGCTATTGTCTATTGTGAATATATTTTGTGTAGGTTCTTCAATTTCCTGAAGAGATTCTGGTAGAGCTCTTTCTTCTCTAATGTTGAATACAATGAGTTGCACTTTCTCTATGTTTACAACCACAATTGTTTTGTCTATAATTTTCAATAAATTTTTCATATATTCTATTTTTTTAGGAAGTGGATTATCAGTAGGTTTTTTAAATTTACTTGCTCCATCTTTGCTGATGTCCTTCTTTTTCTCAGTAGCTTCTTTGCCTCTTCCACTGTGAATTTATCATCATAGGACACATGCATGTATTTCTGAAGTGTGTTTGTGCTTACCTCTCATCCATAACATCTGTGTATCTTATAATAGTATTCACTTTCAGCCTGTGCTCTAGTACTAGTGGTATATTTGTGATTTTCGTTTTCATTTTTGAATATTACTGCATGATCTCATCAAATGCTCTTAGGGACAGCTTTTGGCAGTTGTACAGACTATTGATTTTGATGACTATAACATGCTTATTTTTAGCTATACCAATTTTAATATAATTAATGTTGTAAACAGTTCATTGTCTAGAAATGGGATTTGCAAAAATTTAGAATAAAATTCACAGAAAATTTTTAATAGAAGTACCCATTTTGTTAAGAATATTTTAGGGAGTCCTGCATCAACTCAGTGATGAATCATGCATTAGATAATGTATTAATCAGAAGGAATTTTCCTTTTCTAGTTCATTATTTTATATAACTATGTACATATTAAGAATTACAATAGACACTTTATTTAAGCTCCCAGCATTACCTCTACATTTCAGGGCATTTAATGCTAAGAGAAAATGCTGCTTCAATATTTTATTGCTTTCTTGAATTGTTAATTTTTAGCTAATGTCTGTTCAAAGTAAATTTGTTGAGGACATGAAATAAAATAATTTAACTATAACCACATGACCAGACTAGGAATCTTGTTATCATTAAAGATTGATTCTGTACACCTACTCCAAATCAGTCATCCTATGAGTTATGACTACTCCCCTGAGACTTCCTCTAGTCACTAACAATTTTTCAGTAAATATCCTATTCTGTGAAATCATGAAAATAACAAAAAAAGGTTAATAGGAAAAAATAAAATGAGAAAATCAAATTAAAGAAAAATAATTAATATAGACCCTCTTTATACTATTATAGTAGGTAATTATTAGCTTAATAACAATGTTGCAAATTGCACTGTTTTTTCACCCATATGAATTTTTACACCATCATGTCTTACCTTTTACTGTTCCCCCAAATTATTTGATATAATAAACTAAGAACCAATATTTTGTCATTGTATAGGTATTAGACCCAAACCGAAATCATAAATCAAGTGTACCTAAACAGACACCCTAAATACTAAACCAGGACCCTATTTTTTCATCATTTTATAGACCTGAATCTTAAACCCAAATCACAAATAAGAGTTTATTATCTAGTAATCAAGGCTAAATAGTTATATGTTATATTAAAATTCATAAAAATACTGAAATAGGTTTGATATGTATATCAGAGTTTTCTCTGATTTTGTTTGCTTTCTCAAGCATTCTTTAAGCAAAATTAGTCATAAGATTTTCTATATCAATGCTTAGGATACTTAAATCTGCTAAACATAATCTTATGTTTATCCAAATTTTTCTTGCTTTTATTTAAATTTGTCAATTCATTATCTTACAGTTTGTACATTTTACCAACATCAGGAACCTTCAAATTGACATGCAGAACACTGAGATCAATATAACATATTTTGTACAATAAATGTACAAAAATTAAACATGAATGAAATATAAGTATCAAATACATCAAAAAGGAGATTGCTGCTTGAAAGGAATACTGAATTTCTCAAAATGAATACCCAATATCTCAAAACAAATACCAAATATTTCAAAATGGATTCTTTTGTTGCTGAGCTACAAAGTGGCTTTAGTTGATTAAATTGGGAGTAAGACATCATTTTATGTAATGTCATTTAGACACAGATTTTTGACAATGTGTTTTATAAATTATACACTAAGATATTTATATAAAGAGCAAAAATAGGTAAATGCATTTCTATGTTTATTGAATTGAAAATATTCATTTACAAAGATTTCTAACATTTGATGTTATATCAAGGATCTATTTCTTATAAACCATTTTAACTCAGTATCCATTTTGAGATATTTTGTATTCATTTTGAGAAGTCTGTTATTCATTTAAAGTACTCAACCAAAAAAGACATCCAAATTTAGTTTTTTCATTAAGTTGTAATCTAAGCTATATGATAAAATACTTTGCTTGATTTCATGAAAAATATTCAGATAAATATTTTAATAGACATATAATAAAATTGGTTGTACATCACTTCACCAAATTTCATTTCACTCAAGTTTAACATCAACAAAAATTTTAAACTATTAGAGACATGATTTCAATGAAATTGTAACAATACATTTGAATAAATAAATGTATTTCTTTACACTGTAGGTTAGATAATTGAAATACAGAATTGCAAGTAAATAAATGTAAATATGTGGCAACATTTTAAACATTGACATTTACCATTTGTATTTAGTAAATATTCAGCAGTCCTTTAAAGATTTAAAATAGAATTTCATTTATATTCATTACTTTTGTAGTTTGTACATTATTGTTTTAATTTTTTAGTGTTCATTTGTTTGATATTGTATTTCTGATATATTTCCCAATTGTATAGTCTTAGTTGTTTATGCTGGCAGCCTATTCTATTCCTTTTAACAGTCATTAGACTTACTTATCACTTTGCAAATATTGGATTTAATTTTTTGTCTACATATTGTACTGTAAGTTTAGAATTAGCCTGAAAACAATGAATGAGAGTCAGCTCTCTCATGACACCCCTGCATTTAAACAGTTAGTACTTGAGTATATTACTTGAGGAGGACTAGGAATCTGAATAACTCATAATATATTGCATTGGTTTACTATTTAAGAATAGAAAGTAGATCTGAGAGGATTGAAACCTGTAAATTTCCATATTAGAATTGGCTGTGTTGTCTTACACTACAAATCTGTAAAATACTTTGTAAAAATTATAAGCTAGCCCAAATAACTATTTTATTTGTCCATAGTGATACTACACACAAAAAAATAGCATTTATAAATTAGCAACATATTATGAAAGTACACAGCACAAGTCATATTAATGCCAAAATATATGAAATGCAAAATGAAACTGCCACATATTTACATTTATTTGATTGCAATTCCATATGTCAATGGTCATGCCTACATAAAAAACTAATTGCAATAAAGAAATACATTTATTTTTTCAAATACATAATTATAATTACATTGAAAACATGTCTCTAATGGTTTTCAACTTGGGGGAAGTGATATATAGCAATAAAATTTTACCAGACCTATCTAATGTTATGGATCTTTGTTCATCATTCATGTTTAATTTTGTTCATCTTGTCATAAAGATGTGCTATTTTGATCTCAGGGTTCTGTATGTTGGTTTGAAGGTTCTTTATGTTGGTAAAAATTACCAATATTATCTCACAGCAGTCATAAATGCAGGGAATTCAAGTACTTGGTTTTTTTAATATTGAAGTTCAACTTTTTCTAAGATTTATGATTAAGATTGAGTCAATCTGTAGATTGAAAGATTGAGATTGACTTTTTTCAGCTCAAATCTGGTCCTAATTTGTATAAAAATTTTCTTAATAGACAATGATATCATAAAATGACGTAATAAGCATTCATGCAACCAAATCTTTCCATTTTTGAATATAAAAACATTAATTATTTGATACTTTGAGTGAAAAATAGTACATCATTAAAATGTAAATGACATAATTTTAAAAATACTATTGTCTCCAACAATAAAAGAATATTAAATAATTTTCACAAGATTGAGATTGGGATTGGAATTGAATTTGTGCAATATTTAAATTGAGATTGTAATTGAATTTCAAGGGATTGAAATTTACCCCTAAAGATTGAGATGTAATTGAACACCCTGCATAAAGGTTGTATATTACTTCCCCCAATTTTATTTCCCTTAAGATCTGACATCACCAAAAATTGCTTTAACCAATAGAAATTATGAATGTCATTATCTAGAAACCTTCCCATTACTGGAAGCATTGGACATACTAATTTAAATCAAATCTCTTGATTTTATGATAATGAAGACATAGCTGCATTGTTTGTTTCCTGTATTGCTGCTGTTATGTATTTATTGTAATTCTAATATCCAAGAAATGCTTGTTTCTGTGAGACAAGGAGAACAGTGTAATTTACCCTATCTGTACAAAGGAATAATTCAAGTACAGTTGAATATCAAACAAATTTATTTATATAACAGGGAAGCAGTAAACTATATTATTAATAAACTGAATTTTAATTGAAATTTTTTGCAGCTATGCAATTGTTGCAATACCAGAATAGAATTTGGCTCAAATTGATGTCTTGTCCAACCATCATAAACTTATATTAAGTGATTCTATAAAAGGTAAATGTATAGAATTTTGAATTCATAAAAAATTAACTATTATTAACAAATTACAAATATATTAAGGCAAATCTATGCATTTTTAGTGTAAATCAAAACCTTACTTATAATTTTTAGATAAACTTTTATACTTTGCAACCACTTTGCATTTTCAGGGAATTTGTTCCCCCAATTTTCATGAATTTCCTCATTTTATTTACTGATTAGTAAAAACAAGTTTAAGGCTAATGTGTGTTTTAAAACAACATAAAAAACTTCATTTTTTCTTTAAGACTGTTTGTACAAAGGTCAATTTTTTTGAATTTTTAATGTGAAAGATTGTTTTGCAGCTCAATCTGTGTAAGGTCCATAATTCTAAAGCCCCTTTCACACACTGCATCCAAGAGTATTAGGGCCTTTCTCTCTTTTTCTCTTTAATAGGGCTCTCTGTTTCAGGTTGGTGAAGTGTGACCACTCTTCCCTTTCTTGATCTCCTGCAGCCTTTTCACTTTTATTAGGAATAGCTAGATGATAAGAGCAGTTAGTTATACTGAACTGCTGATTTCATGCTGATGCCACAATATGGGATTCAGCATAGGGCCTTTTATAATTGAAGCATGTAGTGCAAGAACCCATTATGCACCAATTGATTCAAGACCAGGTCATTTTACTTGTTATGCACCTAAAGTATGTAGTTCATCTTCACCTAATTAACATTTTCTTCAAAGAGGTGCAGTGTTCTAAGGATATTGATTCAATTCAGATATTTTTTATAGCCTTTGCCTTATATAACATGGGAATCCACAAATGTACAAGATGCCATGAATAAGATTTTTATGCACAAAGGCCATCTATAACTGTGAAAAATTTTAACAAAAAATAGTGAAAATTTTCTTGAAAATTTAATTGAATATTCTCTATATTTATACACAAGAACTTCCTCAGTAAATTATGTACTCATATATTAGTTCTTATAATAATACAAGTACAACACATTGAATAATCAAAAATAATATATATATATATATATATATATATTTACCACAATGTATTTGGAAATTTCACCTAAGGTAAGGATTTGATTTAAGCTAAAGATGAATAGATTTGCATAAATATAATTTTATACTTTGCAATTTCTTAATAATAAAAAATAATTTTCCATGAATTCTAAGTTTTCTGTGCTATTGTCCTTAAATATATAACACATGATATCACATGTTACTATATGCTATAAATTAGGTTAATGATGCAAGTTTATCAGTCTATATCTATTATTTTTTACACTTTTTACCTATGCTTTTCCATTTCTGACTGTTTTTACCCTATATTATTGTTTATTTTGTCCATGTACACCCTAGTCTATACCCTTGCTCTAATATTATGTAAAAAACAATAATAAATGCAAAAACAACTGTAAAAAATTTAAAAAACAAATTCTTTGCACATGGTATATATTCATGGACAATAGCACAGAAAACTTTCATAGGTTATGAAGTTTTTTGCAATCAATTGCTTCTACCTTCATTGATATTTAGAATGAGAGTACACAATGCCATAAAAGTTTTTAGACCCTTCAATATGCAAAGGCATATAAAAATTTCATGTGAAGGTAAATCACATTTACACATGTGGTGCTACTTCCATTTTTCCTTTGATAGTAACTGTCAGGTTTGTTTCTCAACAAATGTCACCATGCTATCCCATGTTAGTTGCATTTCATCCAGTTATTGATTATCAGCAACTAAAATTTTCAAATTTTTCAGGCATTTTTAATTTTTTTTGTATATGAAAAATTAATTGGTTTAATATAATAAATTTTATATCATCTATATAGAATTTGATGCATGAAAAATTGTTCTTGAAAACTCTAAAAAAAATTCAATATGTCAGACATCATGGTACATTTGCATTGAAAGATGGAAGTTACAAAGTCAACTACTTCTGTCATTGAAATGGATTTTTTTACTTCAGGAAAGAACTTGTGCTCATTAAAAGTTTTTAGTTCATGCAAATTGCAACTTGCCCTTCAATGATGTGCACTAAATCACTTCCTATTTGTATTATTAGTTTTTACATAAAACTAGATTACCTTAAACAATATTAGCTTGAGTGATAGTTGGTATTGAACTTGCAAGTATCTCTAGTTCAAAACAAATTATGTGTTGCACATTCACTAAGGAACTTATATTAAAGGAGATGTTAAAGTTGTTGTTCTTAATCACCATGCTGAACATGCTGTGTAGAGTCACTCAGGGCCCTATTGTAGCATCATCCAAAAAAGAATAGCTGCAAACAGAAGATTAATGTTGAACGATTACAGTGATTAAATATAATCAGAAATACGATAATACATGGTGCAAATAAGCCAGGTGGAGGATGTTACACTATTTTTCAAAATTTTATTATTTGGCATTCTGAAAATAGTGTTAGGTCTTGTTGACGTCCTTATTTGATGATTAGATGCTAACAATTTGTATCAATTTCTTTAATTCAATTAGTACACATTTTTTATTGTAGTTATTTGATAGAAATATTATTTGTCCCCTGAGTTCAAAGTATGTGTGATTGCTCATTTTAACTTTGCAAGGGAAATNGATTACAGTGATTAAATATAATCAGAAATATGATTGTAAAATTTAGTTAATTATTCTATTCATTTTATAAGATGCAACCAAGTTACAATATTGTGCAAATTAAGAGAAACACACTAGCTGATTAAGTAATATTTGACAAATTGCAACAAGCAAAATTATGCTTATGTAAGAACAGCCATATTGGCAGAAGATTTATTTGAGATTCAAAATCAGCAGGTACTTTACAATTTTTAAATAAATAGCTTTGAATTTAAAGAGAAATTTGATGAACAATAAATTCTTCAGAGTTTATTTTATTTTCATTCTTCATTTATCTGGTTTGATAATTTAATAAAATGTGCAGCTAGGCAAGTTGTGTCGAGTAGTGGCTGGATTCCATCACGGGATCGATTTGAAGGGTCCTTGTGCCAGTCATGAAACCACACTTATGTTATGGTTAGGAGTTTTTCCATTCTTGCCTAGTCTGACTTATGGTTAGGAGTTTTTTTATTCTTGCCTAGTCTGACTATTGATCTATACATGTATGAAATAATAGATGCTTGAAACGACTGGATAGTCGAACCCTAGGAATATATCTATTCTTAATAGTAGGAGACTTGACTATAATCGACCAAATAAATGACCTTACATGTATCACTATTAAATGTAAGTATAGGAAACTGCAATCTATTACTTAAATTACTAAGCCAGTAGTTTTACGGTAATGGCTACTTTAATATTATGTAAATGCAGTTAGTGTCAATGCCCGGTTGCTTTACTTAATCAAATCAACAAACACTTTACAACATTGAGTTTAAGTCAGTTACAACTTGACATGAGTACACGCACTGAGCTAAAATAAGGTACACATAATTAGTCATTCTTGAGCTGAGATGGCGCAGTGGATTCAGTCAATTGTTCATGAAGGAGAGGAACTGTGATGTGGAGATCAGCTTCGGGCAGTAGCCCACAGAAGAGAAGAAGAGGAAACGTCACACGGCTTCGTCACCTAAATAGTGATAATTAGTACTCAATTAACCTAACTAGTTAATAACAGAGGAAAAGCTTGGTGGTTCAATAACTTAGTAACTCCTCACCCGCAATTTACTGAGTGATAGTTATTAACAATAATACACGGTGCAAATAAGCCAGGTGGAGGATGTTACACTATAAAACAGTGTAAATGTGTTGTTAAAATGGAGAAAATTATTAATTAATTACATGAATCAGGTTTGATTTGGGACAGGCATGAAGGTTCTTAGACTACGTCGAGCTTGGCAGTAATGTATTGCCCCTTCTCATTCTCACTAATGATCTAACTGAGAAATTATGCTCTACTATATTATCCCAACACAAAGTCGAAAAACCCATCTGTACATGTCAAAGCAGATCCTTATGGTTAACTAATTCTTCTGTGATCTTGCTTAATAAAAGCATATATTTTTGATTTCCCATTCATCCATGTTTTCGTCTATGAACATTAGGTAATTCTATTCATTAATATAATTAAAAATATCAAAAAGTTCAAGTTTTCTACTTATCTCTATAAATCTCTTATTCTATATATATATATATATATATATTCTAGCATTGTTAGGGTTAGTATAACCATAGCATAGACCAAGTTATTACATTCTAACAGACTAGTATCTACTCTCAAGTATGCAGAAATATTCCATTCACTGTATTTAACTATGCACCGTGAGAAAACAATCTATTCACTTTCAGTGAGACGTTATAGTAATTACCAATGATCAAGAATGCATTGTGTATAATTGCATAGAACAAAGACAACGTGAGAGCAGAGGAATTAAAATTAGTATGGCAATGACAGTCAAAGCAAAACAAATTATCAGTCTAGAAAAGTGCTTCTAAGAATTGAGCCAACCCTGAGGCGACCTACCAGGCAATACAGTAGACATCATGGAACACATACAAGAGAAGAACGTTGAACAAACATTAGCCAAGGAAACACAAAGATTCCTAACCGAAAATCCCAGATACTCCTTCATAAAAACAATAAGGAGAGCAAAACTGAGGTCAAAAGCAGTCATAACTAAACCAGTTGAGATATTGGTAATGACAACTAAGACACAAAGAGAAATTCACCAAGATGAACTGCTAACGTCACAAACCTGCTACTCTCACTGAAAACACAAGAAAAAATTGATAGAATAAACATGGAAAAGTGAGGAAATCTAATTCCAGCAAATACAATGGAGTGGATAGTGTAGAATCTTGACAACCTTCCAACTAATAAAGCTTAACTTAATTTAGGAGCTGCTATAACATTTTTCCCGCATTCAAATCGCCTCTGGTAAACCTTTGTTAATATGTTCAAGTAAATCGTATTTCAAATACCTTTGTTCTCTAGAACTAAGTTTTAATAACCTCTCTACTTGAGACATATAGTTTCATAAATCATCCAAAGTATTCATCTTCAATTCATGCGTTTTTTCCACTACCACATTTTCTATTGTTTTTACTTCACCTTTCTTTAATTTGATTAATCGCAATTCATCTTTTAAGTTATCGATTTCCAGTTGTTGAACTATATTCTCCTCTCATAAGCTTACATTTTCTTCATGCAACTCCGTCATCATTTTCTTTAAGCATTTGCTTTGAATTTTTATTTCCTTATTTACTTCTGTCAACTGTTCAATTTGTTGCTGGAACAAATTTCTTTGTTCAGTCAATTGAAGACTTGTATCTTCTTTTAGTTCATCTATCAACCTTTCTTTTTCAGCATTTTTTATCTTGACTTCTATCATTCTTTCTGTTAGTTGCTCTATTTGTTTTGTCAACTGTTTCCTTTCCTTTGTATTATTTTCAATAACTTCCATTAACTGAATTATGGTGAGATCATTGGTCAATTCTGCTGGTTGCAATATCTGCTCTGTTGGGGATTGTTCGCTTTCAGCGGGGGACAAATTTAAATCTTGATTTTCGGGTGTGTTCCTCGTCTGAGGAGTTTTTTGAGTTCTGGGTTTACTTTTAGTTTTTTTCTTTGAATGAACCATCTTTATTTTAGCTTTGAGTAATCTTCAGGTTGGTCCCTTCCTAAATTTTCTCTGTGCTCCAGTATGGTATTAGTTGTTCATTCCNCTATCATTGGTATGACTCCAATTGTAGATTGATAAAATTCGTATTCAATATTTTGAAATGCATGATTTGTCGACTTCCTTAGCTAAAATGATTATTTTCTGTTTATAGCAAATTTAAACAAATTCAAGAGTAACTGATTAGAAGAGCAAAAACTAAAGAAATTATTAGCAATTTTTCTTGAAAATGTTTTACTAAATGAACTGCAGGACTAAGCTTATTTTTATAATAATATTACAAATATCTTTTTGAAAAAATCGCCTTCTGTATTTCACATATAAATATATTTTTCATGGTTTATTATTTATACTAGTTTGTTTGCTTTAAAATATTTGCTTGGTTAGCTTTTGAAAGCATGAGCCACCAGTGGGGATAAAAAACTTTATTGAGATAGATAAGATGAATTGAGACATTGTAGAATCTTGACAACCTTCCAACTACTAAAGCTTAACTTAATTTAGGAGCTGCTATAACATTTTTCCCTCCTTGAATAGTACAGTAGGTGACAGATTCCAACTTTCCATCTCTCTTCTTTCTGTCTAACTTTGAGTTGCGTATTAATTAAGATAATATCTGCCCAACTAGTATTGGTATGAAAGCTAACAACTGTGTTTTAGGTACAAGACAAGAGATAGATGGTACAAAGTACAGGGTCAGAAACCCAACCTGAAGCAAAGCACAAAAGAGGAATCAAAGAATTACAATATAATGATTAACTCCAGTGGACACTTGAACATCAAGAAAGACACCAACCACAATGCAGTGACTCAGTGCAGTGAAATAGTGTGTGAGGATACAATAGTGACAATGTGTGATAACTTATTAATTTAGTGCATTGATTGTTCTTGTTATCAACAAATTTGTACTGTAAAGGGAATTTGCAACCGGGATGCATTAGCTGCAGTGGAACAGTGTGTGAGGATACGATAGTGACAGTGTGTGATAACTTATTAATTTAGTGCATTGATTGTTCTTGTTATCAACAAATTTGTACTGTAAAGGGAATTCGCAACCGGGATGCATTAGCTTGTTATACTTCCTTACATGTAATATCCTTACATATAAATAACTACATGTTAACCTAAGATACATATGAACAACCAATGCGGTCATAACAAAAAGGGAAAAGTACTTAGGTTGTCTGCTTGCAATTACACATAATGAGACTAATACAAGATAATACAAACAAGTGCTGTAATTTCCTATGAGGGCTAACTGAAAGATCATAATGTAATAACACGAACAATGAATGATAGGAAAGCTAATACGAATAAAAACCCCTATCCTTATACCTAACTTATGAGCACATCAGGTAAGCACCGGCTATCAGCTGCACAGCCGTTTGAATGGCAAACAAATTAATGTTGGTGCTAAGCCATTATGAAGCTCCCATTAAATGAAGTCGTGAACCACCATCTCAAATACCCTAGTGCTTGAACGTTTAGCTTTCCATGACAATTAATAAAATAACCTGACAAAGAAAAGCAAAGTAAATCCAATGAATTAATGTCATCACCAAAATAATAAATTGCATGATTTTTATACTTGAAAAATAATAAACATTCAAATATTTGGATAGTACCTGTTAATCTAAGTTGTTGACAATTTCCAATTCTCTGATTATCCTTTGTCTGCTGATTATGCACATCAGCATTAATTAGCATTTGCAAGTTTGGCCTTTCACCTTTTGTCAAATATACTGCCAAATTAATTAATATGAAAAAATACTGCATTATCATTTTAGAAATAATTAACTAATCATAATCATGTGT
>CABFPE010000021.1:666423-677631 GCA_900660155.1 Hofstenia miamia | reverse complement strand
GGTAATCCAACTGTTTGCTGACAATTAATTATTTAATACATGTAGAAGTGAAATGCTAGTCAGCTAATCAAGAGAAAACCCCTACACCTAACATATGTGCACTTTCGTGATCTGGCACAGAGACCCTAGAATCGTTCCCTGTGATGTATCCAGACCACTACTAAACACCACTCAATTAGCTCGACATCGTACTAAATAATCAAACTGTTAATATGAAACAAAATAAGAATTCTGAATAAAATTCTTTATCAACTTCTTACAGGGTTTTTAATCTATTTATAGTATTTCCAAAAGAAGTACCTGTTGATTCAAATTTAAACTTTCTGCCAAGATGGCGGCTAAAAATAATGAAAGTGTCATTTAGTCAAAAAGTATTTTTATCAACATACACAAATATCTCTTTTTTGACACATATTGTTTCTTGGTTGCATATTACAAATAAATCTGAAATAGCACTAATTGATTTAATTACAATATTTTTAATCAACTTCTTTTTGATCTTAGTCTCTTCTTGTGATGTTTGCAACTTATTTATGATTTCATTTGGATAATGCTACACGCCACACTCAGCTTGCATTATTTTCAGCACAGCTCATTCTCCATGCACTAAAGTATCCACCTTCCAAATTATCATTTCTGCCTGCTGGTCAGCCCATGTTGTTTTCTCGAATTCCATTTGCTTTGTCATTTTAAGAACTGCCTCTCCTTCTTTTGTTACAATGTTGGCATATTTCAGGAACCATTCTTCTCAAATATCTTCTGCTATCTGCATTATTTCTCTTAATTTGTTGATTTTCTGTAAAAAGATGTCATAGTATTTGTGATATAATTGTATTCCCTTAATGCTGATCATGAGTGTCATTTGTGAATAAGCTCTGCTCATGTGTGCTAGATCTTCTCTGATTTGGTTTTCAGGGTAGAAAAACATGAAGACTTTCTGTAGACTCTGAGTATTTTCCACGTCCTTGTAAAAGAAACTGATGTTGTCCCTTAACTCTTTCTCTATTATATTATTAGGATCATTTTTATTGATCCACATCATTGTGACGATTTCTACCTGCTTCATGACATCGTAATAGCAGTATTTCCTTTCCAAGATGTCTGTCCAAACTATGTCATTTACTCTGGAAAATAGCATTATTGCTCTTGGGTTCCGTTCCTCTATTTCCTTCCTGAGATCTTGCAATTGTATATTGATGGGTCTTCCTTTGGTGTACAGCTGATCTGGCATTATTGTGCCTTCAATATAGACCCTTTCTTTGTTATCATTTCATAGCATGAATTCTTTCGACTTTTTATAGTCATCATACTATCATGGCTTTCACTTTTCTTTCCATATTTACATATGACTTATACTCATGAAGGAATGTCTTCACCACCTTAGCCTCTTTCAGTAATCTCCATCGTGGGAGGACCATTGGTATTGCAACAGCTTCTGGTGGGTGTGCATATCAGGATTTTTGTTTCTATTTCTCTTTCTATGTGTGGGTACAAACCTTCCGTTGTTGATGCTGTAGCTAGGCCTATTGTGGCAAGGTAGTTCATTTTAGCTTCTGAAATTGTATCCCAGAAAGCTTGTGTTAATCCCCTCCGGCTCAATTTCAATTGTATCTCTTCCTTGATTTCCACTCTTGAAGTAATGCATTCAACATCTATAGCCAATTGATTATATGGTTTTAGTAGCTCCTCTAATTCTGTTCATGTGAATGCTTTGGTAAACATCAATTTCATTGTTGCAACTGTTTGTTGTTCTCTGATACTCTGGAAATTTCTTTCCTTTATATCTCTAGCTTCTTTTGTAATTTTGATTTCAACCAGAAACCATTCATCATCAGTATCAATCCATTCTATTGTTTTGGCTGGACTGATCTCTCCCCATTTCTCAATATTTATCCTGTCAATGGTTTGTTGTGTTTTGGGTGATAATAGTAGTCTAGACGATGTAAGTAGTTGTTCCTCCCCTAGCATTTCTGCTTGGGATTTTGTAACCATTTCACACACTTCTACTGGTTCCGTTATGCCCCCTCATTTCATCATCTCCATGCTTCAAATGATCTTAGTAAATGTGCACCATGAACTATCTCTTTCATAGCGTTCCATTTCACGATCAAGGGTTCTCTGCACATTCTTCTGTGTTAGCATTCTCCTGATTTCAGCTGTGCTTGCAAGTTTCCTTTTGATAATTTTCTTTGTCATTAGCCATGGTTGGTTTTGGAGTTGCTTTATCCGTGTTTCAGATGTTGTTCCCCACATATACTTTCTCATGGGCTTGTTGAATATTGTGATTTTGCTAGGGCATATCCCTGTCTTATATGAAATGCTTAATACTGACATTTTCCCTAGTGGATTTTCATTCATTATTGTTCTGCTCAGCATCTTTTCTATTGTTTGCACTGGCTTTTCTGATTGATTTGGTGACTCTAGTTTCCCAGTGTGACCTTTTAGTAGCCAATTCTTTGTTTGCGTGTTTATTGGGGCTATTGCTATTTCATATTTCTTTGCCTTCACTAGTTTGTGGCGGGTGTGTTGCAAGATTGGGAGTTTTATCTCAATGTCTTCTGCTCTGAGTATTGCTAGTATCCATGCCATCTTTCTATAGCATATTTCCAGTGCATTCTTTTCTTTGAATAATAATTGTTTGAAGTCTTTTTTCGTATTCAATTCATAGGCTCTATTTATCTCTGTCAACACCATTTCTACTGATTTATGAAACTTCCATGAAGGTGCATCGATCTTTATTTCTGGCCAACCTTCCTCTACTTTCTGTTGCAACTTCATATTCTTCCAAATCATTTGGATTTGTTGTAAGTGCTCTTGTATTTGTGTCAGACTACACTTTATGAATAATGTATTGGCTTTTTCTATTCCATCTATGTCTGTTGTTAGTTCTATTGTTTTCGTCTGCCTGTAGAGGTTAATCACAATGCATGGATCTACCATAATTCTGTAAATCTGTGCCCAGTAATCTATCTGTAGATCAAATCATATTAGCTCTGGGATCATTGTGGTTTTCAGTGTTCTCTCCCATGGGAAGATATTCTCGCCTAACCTGCATGCATCTTCTTTTCTAAGGTTTTTGTATATTCTTTTTGTTTTAATATATGTATAATCGTGAGATTTTCTTTGTCCATGTTTATCTCTGGTATTGCTGCGATTTTATCTTTGCTTGTGTTGCATCTAATGTGAATGCATCATCAAATACAACATGAACTGTACTGTGCATGTATTCCCTTTCTAACATTTCATTCATCTCTTGTGGATAATTTATGATGACATTTACTTTTGGTCTATTGTTTGCATTGAGCACAATTGGTAGATACTTCCCTTTGATTCTCACTACTTTTCATATGTGAGTCTTTGTTTCCAAGGATAACTTTGCAAATGCATTATAACACATCTTTGATGTTCCCATAAAGTAAGGGTGTAAGGTTTCTTCATCAATCTTCGACATTTGTTTTTATCTCTTTTGATCTTATGGTTCATTCTGAAGTTGTTTCTGAGGAGGCATGTAGCTGGGTCATCCTTAATGGTTGCTAACTGGTGCTCAGTTCACAGTCTGAGGGCTGTGAATTGGTGCTAATATTTTCTACTGATTTGCCCTTGAATCAGCTCACAGGTACTCCTATTGGTACTTGAGCAGCTGTTGTTCCAAATGAGATGACGTCAGCCTTGAATTGCTTTCATATCTCCATGGTTCTTCCACCACTTACACCTTCCCCTGGAACTCTTCATGTCTCACTGCCCTTGAATCAGCATCATGGACTCTGGGAGGGAAAGTTGTGCTGCGCACCAGTTTTCTGTGTGCCCTTGAATCAATGGTGCAGNACTCATTGTCGAATTCTTCTTCATGTAAGCTGTCTAAATCATACATATTGTATATAATTTCATTGCCATTAATTCGGCATATTTTGAATTCAGCATTGTCATCTATTTCCATTTCTTCAATGTCTGCTGTTGCTCTCTTCAGGTTTTAAAATGTAATAGTCTATTATTGTCTAGCATATATTCATTGTTCAGTAGTGTTTGTGTTATCATGTGGGGCAGGACCATACTGTTTTCAACTTCCAGACTTGGTTTGTGTCTGTGAGTTTAATTGGTGTGAACGCATATACTTTATATCCTACCTTGTGTGCGTGACCATAGATTTTCTTATTATAATTGCATTGCTGTCTCACTGCCGACTTCTTTATATTGTGACACATTGTTTCGTAAATTCCTCTAATCTGGTTTTTTAGTTGTTGTACATATGTGTTGTCCAATTTTCCACTGTAGTTGGTGTACTGCCCTTGAATATGCCTTGAGGACTACTAGGACGCCTTCTCACTCTACGTCATCTATTCATTGGTTCCTTGTTCTCGTCCCTTCTGCCTTTGATTCAACGTCTGGTTTGAGAACTTCTTCACACTCTCCTTCTCCTGTTCATTGTTGAGAGCTCCTCTGGTTGTTGGGTTCTGAGCACTCTCTTTTTCATCAGGGGTGCATCATTTTCTTCTAATTTCCTAAATGCAGTTAATAAAATTATATCCCATGTTTCAGGGTCATATATAGGTTTATTTCTCACTGTCCTCTGGGGCAGCACTCTTCGGCTTGAATCATCATCTCTGATATCTGCTGTGTACTCATCGTTGAATTCTTCTTCATGTAAGCTGTCTAAATCATACATATTGTATATAATTTCATTGCCATTAATTCGGCATATTTTGAATTCAGCATTGTCATCTATTTCCATTTCTTCAATGTCTGCTGTTGCTCTCTTCAGGTTTTAAAATGTAATAGTCTATTATTGTCTAGCATATATTCATTGTTCAGTAGTGTTTGTGTTATCATGTGGGGCAGGACCATACTGTTTTCAACTTCCAGACTTGGTTTGTGTCTGTGAGTTTAATTGGTGTGAACGCATATACTTTATATCCTACCTTGTGTGCGTGACCATAGATTTTCTTATTATAATTGCATTGCTGTCTCACTGCCGACTTCTTTATATTGTGACACATTGTTTCGTAAATTCCTCTAATCTGGTTTTTTAGTTGTTGTACATATGTGTTGTCCAATTTTCCACTGTAGTTGGTGTACTGCATCAAAAGTGGGGTTGCTGCTTCTCTTCTAAACATAGCCTTGAATGGTGATACTCCAGTTGTTGCATGTACTCAGGTGTTGTAATAGTATTTGATCATTTTGATAACCTCTCTCCATCTGCTTCCTTCTATCTGTGTTGTTGCTACTCTGATTAGCTTGATTAGTGTTTGATTTAGTTGTTCTACTGCTCCATTAGCCTGCAGATGATACACAGTTGTTCATTCACTTGTGATTTCTAGGAGCTTCGCCATTTCTTGGAAAAGTCCACTTTCAAATTGAGGCCTCTTATCTGTTATGATCATTTCCATTGGTCCCAATCTCAATATCCATTCTTTTAAGACTATCTCAGCTGTGGTATCTGCCGTGGTATTTCACATCAGGACCATCCTCACATATTTGGTAAAGTTATCTACCATTACTATTAGGTACTGATAGCCTTCTGCATCTTTTGATAACNGTTCAGTAGTGTTTGTGTTATCATGTGGGGCAGGACCATACTGTTTTCAACTTCCAGACTTGGTTTGTGTCTGTGAGTTTAATTGGTGTGAACGCATATACTTTATATCCTACCTTGTGTGCGTGACCATAGATTTTCTTATTATAATTGCATTGCTGTCTCACTGCCGACTTCTTTATATTGTGACACATTGTTTCGTAAATTCCTCTAATCTGGTTTTTTAGTTGTTGTACATATGTGTTGTCCAATTTTCCACTGTAGTTGGTGTACTGCATCAAAAGTGGGGTTGCTGCTTCTCTTCTAAACATAGCCTTGAATGGTGATACTCCAGTTGTTGCATGTACTCAGGTGTTGTAATAGTATTTGATCATTTTGATAACCTCTCTCCATCTGCTTCCTTCTATCTGTGTTGTTGCTACTCTGATTAGCTTGATTAGTGTTTGATTTAGTTGTTCTACTGCTCCATTAGCCTGCAGATGATACACAGTTGTTCATTCACTTGTGATTTCTAGGAGCTTCGCCATTTCTTGGAAAAGTCCACTTTCAAATTGAGGCCTCTTATCTGTTATGATCATTTCCATTGGTCCCAATCTCAATATCCATTCTTTTAAGACTATCTCAGCTGTGGTATCTGCCGTGGTATTTCACATCAGGACCATCCTCACATATTTGGTAAAGTTATCTACCATTACTATTAGGTACTGATAGCCTTCTGCATCTTTTGATAACATCTCCAAGTCTATATGGACTATTTCATTAGGTTGAGTTGCAATGATTTTTTCTAGCAGTGCTCATTGTGTTGGGAAGTGCTGTTTGTTGTTGAGGAGGCATGTTGTACACTTATTGATAATGTCTTCCATGACTTTCCTGATGGCTGTCTTTATGAATCATGTGTTGAATGTTTTCTCTGTCTGTGTTATCCCCAGGTGACCCTTCTCATGTATCTTCTGTATCAATTCTCTTTTGAAGTAGTCGGGTATCACGATTTGGTTATTCCCAGCTTCAATGTATAGTAGTCCATTCCTGTTGATCTTCCATTTGTAGTGTTCATAGTATCCTGCTGTTATTTTAGATAGTGTGGTCTGAGGCTCCCTGATTTTCTTTATAATCTCGCCTAGGATTATGTCATCTTTTTGTTTGTCCACTATCTCTTGTTCTGTTATCTCTTTGCTTATCAGTATTGGTAGTACTGCTTGACCTTTTTTATCCACATTTATCTCTGGTAGTCCTTCATATTCAGTGTGTGGTAGGAACTGGAACTGCTTCTTCTCTCAGTCTGTTTTTGCTGCATCTCTCTGGTATTCTGGAAGTGATGTCCAGAAGTCCGCATTATTATGTAATGTGCCCTTCCTATGTTCAATTATAAATGTGAATTCATTTAGGTATTCAATCCATCTAGATACTATTCCTGACTTGTCTCCTGAGAACTTCTTTAGCAAGGCCAATCCACTGTTGTCTGTTCACACTCTAAATTCTCTTCCAATAAGGAAGTGTTGAAATTTCTTGATGCTCGCATTTCTACCTTGGTGGATCCGTAGTACTCTTCACTTGCCCTCAGCTTATGGCTGAAGAACTGAATGGGTACTTCTTTTCCGTTCCTTGTTTGTCCCAAAGTTGCTCCAATTGCTACCTTGCTTGTGTTGCAATCTAGTATGAATTTCTCATTGTAATCTTTTGTGTTGAGGGAGGGTAATTTCGCGAGTTCTTCTTTGATGTTGTCCAATTCCTCCTGCTCTTGCCAGGTCCATTCAAATGGTACCAACTTCCTCATTAATTGGGTCATCTTCACCGTCTTGCCAGCTATATTTGGAATAAAGGTTCCATAATAATTGAAAAATCCCATAATTCTCTATATATCTTTTTTGTTGTTCAGTTTTTCTGTTTTTCAGATCATTTCTCTGGCATTGTCCTTCATGCATATTCTGCCCTTCTCTATTGTTCTTCCAAGGAACACTATTTTCTCTTTCAGGATGTCACACTAATTTCCATTAATTTGAGGTCTCATGTTTTCTAGAATCGTTAATGTCCTCTCCAATTTTTCCAGGTGTTCTTGGACTGTATCACTTGTAACTATGATGTCATCTATGTAGGCGTTGACTCCCTCTTCCATTCTATGTGTCTTGTTCTTCAGTACCTTCATTATATACCTCTGAAATGTTGCTGGTGCATTACAGAGTCCGAACGCCATATATATCCATTTGTACAGCCCATATGGGGTTATGAATGCTGTCTTCTTGATGTTGTCTTCTTCCATCTTCACCTGCCAGTAGGCCTTGCATAAATCCAATGTTGTAAAATATTTATGTTTACTAGCTTCATAGAGCATGTCCTCTATCTGCAGTAGGGGGTACAAATCCTTTTTTGTCACCTCATTTAATTTGCAAAAATCAATACATAGATGGTACTTGTTTCCCTGCTTTACAAACATGGTTGGTGCTGCATATGGGCTCTCACTTGGCCAAATGATTTTGTTGTCAATTAATTCTTCTAATATGCGATTGTATTCTTCTTTCAGCTGCTCAGGCACCCTTCTAACTGGTAGTTTGATCAGTTTGTCTGTTGTTGTGACAATTTTGTGCTTCTCACCTCCTGCCTGACCTACACTTATCTCTCTGTAGTTGAATATATGTTTGTGTTTCTCTAGAAGTGTTCTTAATTGCATGATCTCCCATTCTTCTAGATGTTGATAGTCCTCGTTGTTTATTTCAGGTATCCTGTATGTGTCTTCTTCTTCTGCTTTCATCCCAACACCCTTGAGTTGGCTTTTGGGAGTACTTGCGACTTTGATGGTGTTTGTCCACTCACCCTTGAGTCGGCCATGTGGAGTACTATCCACTTTCCTTTGCAAGTCCATGAATTGACCATGCAAATTACTCACTCCATCATTGTCTTCCATTGCCTTCCAGATGAGTTTAATGTTAGTTTTGATGTATTTTCTGTATATTCTTATCTGAGATCTTTTCAGGTTCACATTCCAGTTCATAGCATTGAGAATTGGTATCATTCCTTTTCCATGTTTTATTGTGCAGATGCTAGACAGCATTGAAACTCATTTGGTATTTGTTGTCATATAGCATTATATTGGCTGTTATAGTGTCTTATGTCTCAATTGTCTGCATTTTCCACTGATGCAGCTGTATGTGGATGTCTTCTTGCAGTTGAAATGTAACTGTTTTCTGCTTCTCCTGTCCCTCTTTGATTTCCATCTCCTCTTCTTTTACCTTTATTGTTTTATTTGCATAGTTAATGACACAACCATTTTTTGTTAAAAAATCATTTCCTAATATAACTTCATATGGCAATGAATTGTTATGTGTATCCACTACTACTAAAGGTTGTTCAAACATTGTGTTCGCAATTCTCATCCCCTGAAGCATTAATTAATCTCTTGTTACAACTCTTCATATCTTCTCGTTTGAATCCCAACTTTGTAGTGCATTCATCAGTAATTATAGATGTTGCTGCTCTGGTATTGATTGTTGCTTTTGTCATCACTCCATTAATGGCTATTGTTATTGTATTCATCATATCAAGGTTCATTAGGATCATTATTGATGCACAGTTGTCATGAGTTGGCGCTCTACTTAGTTTTCCAACTCCTTGTTGGTTGGTGATGCTTCATTGATTTTGTCTTCTGTCTGTAATATGTCCTCTTCATTGTAGTAGGCTTCCTCATCCCCAATGACGTTTATTTGTTTTGGGCAACCATAGCATTTAACATCTTTCTCTTTTAATTTCCTCATCTTACCATCCTTTCCTTTCACCTTTATTATTTTTTCTTGTTTCACTTCAGTATAGGCTTTGTTGGGGATGTGTGGCTTGAGATTGCTTCTCCATGTTGGTGCATCTCTATGCCATGTGGCTTTCTCATATATTTGAGCCTTATTTTCAATAGTAGCTTGTATGTCAAACACTTTCCTAATCATCCTTTCCAATTTGTCATTGACATCACATTTAATTTCAAACTGTGTTCTGATGCTTTTGGGCATTCCCTTGCAGATGTGTGAGAACCAGTCGTATTTTGAATAACTGTTTCCTCTCGAACTGAGCATTAGTAGCCACTCAACTTGTTGCATGTAATTTTGGATGTCGTTGCTTTTTTTCATTTTCATTGCATTCAAAATGATTTGGTACTGATTTTTGAAACTCTCATTCTCATAGTAGTTGATGAAGTCTCTGATTAGTAGTTGATAATTTCTCTTTGTTTCTGCATCCAAAAGCAAGTAGTGTTGGGATGCTGCTCCTGTTAGATATAATGGGAATCTTGCCACTGCTGCCTGTTGGCTCACTTTTTGTTCCGCCATTGTCAATTCAAACATCTGCAGCCACTCAGCAAATGTAGGATTGTAGCCATCTACTCTTCTGTTGAATTTGGGTAGTTTTGCTTTACATGGTATCATGTCATTGGCTGTTAATTGCGGTAAAATCAAACTCTCATATTTTGGTTTCTTGTGATTTGTTATCATATCCTCCTCTTGCAGTTGTGTGTTCACTGCTTTCGTAATTTTGTTTTTAATTTTCTGTTTTTCAAGGTTGGAATCTTCATCTGATTCTTCATATGTTACCTCTTTGCAGGTTGGCATGTGTGGTGCCTGTAACTCACTCTCCTTTCTTGAATGGAATTTGTTTTCATGAGTTTGCATGTTGTTTCTGTTCTCCTCCTCCATTAGTTGTAGCAATCTCAGTTTATCTTTCAAGTGTTCCAGTTCTCCTGCCTGTAAGTCATTTCTTTGATTAGTTGTCTGTTTGTTCTCTCCAGTTCTTGATTTTTTTCTTGCCATTGCTGGTTTTGCTCTAGAAACCTTTTGTTGGACTCTGATAGTTGGTGAGTAAGGATTTTAATTTCGTTTTGAAATAGTTGGTTTTGTTCCTCTAACCACATTTCCATGTTCACTCTGATTTTGCTCAGTATTGATTCATTTTGTTGTTCCATCTCTTTGACTTTCTCAGTCAATTGTTCTACATGTTGTCTTAGGATTTCCTGACTTTCTTGGCTCTTTCTTAACATAATCATTATATCCAATGGGTTTGTGTCTGGGGGGTTTGTCTCTGGGGTGAACTAAGAGATTGTAGTTCTGTGTCTGTTGCAGAGTTCTCACTGAAGTATGGCAATGATCATATTGTTCTGGGAGTTACTGCTTTGGTTGCAGTTTTCTTCACACTTCCCTTTCTTCCTTTTGTCATATTTTCTTCTGGTTCATAGTGGCTTTCCCATCTCTAGGTCGTGATTCTGGGATCCCAGTGAAGTGCATTTTGTTCAGTTTGGGGTATCTCTCTTTCTCTTACTGATAGTTAGTTTGTGTAACAATTTGCTGCTTTTGTACTTTCACTTGTAGCTTTTATTGTCATCTTCCAGGTGGTTTAACTGAATGTTTCTTCTTTAGCTTTGCTGTTCTTGGCTGTCACATTCACCATGTAATATCCTCTACCAGGCATTATCACTGTTTATCTACTGTTACTTTATAATGTTAGCTGTGTTATTGCGGGTAAGGATTTACTTGTTGTTACTGCTTGACTAATTTCTTCTGTTAACTTATGTAACCTAGAATTAACTGCTCACTTTTTAGCTGATGAAGCCATGTGGTAATCTCTATAACAATCTTCTGATGGGCATCTGCCTGAAGCGGATCTCCACATCCAGTTTCACCATTCCATCCAATGCTTGAGTGCCACTT
>CABFPE010000021.1:627276-663023 GCA_900660155.1 Hofstenia miamia | reverse complement strand
TCCTACAGTCCAACTCCTACTGCAAACTTAGCCAGCAATGGGGGTGTGTAGAGCCACTCAAGGCCTTATTTTTCAAAATTTTATTATTTGGCACTCTAAAAATAGTGTTACATCTTGTTGACGTCCCTATTTGATGATTAGATGCTAACAATTTGTATCAATTTCTTTAATTCAATTAGTACACATTTTTTATTGTAGTTATTTGATAGAAATATTATTTGTCCCCTGAGTTCAAAGTATGTGTGATTGCTCATTTTAACTTTGCAAGGGAAATTGTGTTTGAAACTGTAAACAGTATCTAGGTAATAATTTACAATTTTTGTAATAAATATCTGAGACAACTGTAGCAAAGCACACAATAAATTTGTCTTCCTTCAACTGCATTTGATCTTTTTTTGCTTTTATTATATAGTAACCCCCTTTATAATTTATCATCAAAGATTTGGTTATGATAACTACTGCTTAAGATCTGGCAACAATTTGGGAGGAAACTGCACTGTGTCTGGGGCACCAAATAGCTCCTTAACAGTGACAGCCTGAATAGTGGTCATTTTAGGTTACAATTATGTGTAGGGAATAACAACTTTTAATTGATCAATTTGTACATGCACATAAAATTAACACTGCAAATATACTATGCTGTTGGCAAACATGAATGCACAGCAATTATGTGCCTTTGGTTTATTATTTATTTACATGAGCTGAGATAACAGAACTCTGAGATGAATTGTTTATTGAGCTAGAAATTACAACTTGAGACACACAATTAGTACCTTGGCAAGTAAGGATGGCTTTGTAGATCTGGCTTTGGCATGATGCTGTGTGAATTGGTCACTGCTGGAGTTCTTCATGGAATTTCTGTATTTATTAGGCAAATCAGTGAACCACCAATGTATGTTTTCTGTTGGAATGTGGGTCACTCTCTGTTATGGTAAACTTTGCGAGCTTTGATCTTAACTCTTGAGTTTCCCAGTACTGCTAGAGTAGCTAGAGCTCCCCCACATTGGTATTGAACTTGCAAATATCTCTAGTTCAAAAGAAATTATTTGTTGCCCATACACTAAGGAACTTATATTAAAGGAGATGTTAATGTTGTTGTTCTTAATCACCATGCTGAACATGCTGGAGAAATGAAGTATTGCAAGTTACAAAAAGGTTACCAGGTCTATATTACTTCAATTATAGGAACTCAATCAAATGCAGATACATTAGCATAATTTGATAAAATGACTTCCAACAAGATGAATAGGGTAAATTTATTGTGGTCTAGTGATCTATGCAAAACAAGAAACAAATTTGGCTTACAAAAGAAACATTTGAAATCTGGATCACCTTGTTGATATGTTAATTTCAAGGAGAGCCCTGCAACCATTATCAATTAGATGTAGATAATTTTGCTCTCATTATTATGTTTTTGCTTAGAAAGAGTTATTGATTTTGCATGGAAGTAATGTAGTTTGTATTGATTCAACTTATGATTTGAATAGCTATGATTTTTATTTAATGACTGTGTTAGTTATTGATGAACTTGGGGAAGCATTTCCAGCAGTATTTATATATTCAAACCAAAAGAGTGAATTTGTTTTCATATTTTTTTTCTGAAATTAGTAAAGTATGTGGTATCATTAAATCAAATGTTTTTATGAGTGATGATACTGAAGAATTCTTTTCACCATGGAAGAATATAATGCCTACTCCAAGTTCATGGATGTTGAGTGAAGTTGGAATAGAAACTTATGTAAGATCAGAGGTAATAATGAGTATGGACATTGTGTTTTAAGATAAATTGGACCTTATGTGACTTTGATGATATAAAATAATTTAATATGAAATTGCAGTTTATTAGAAGAGCTGCTCTCTACTGAAACAACAAAATAATTTGGCATATACTTTCATAAATTTTATTCAATTTGACATGAGGTATGGGCCTTGCCATGCCACATTGGTTTATCAATAAACAGTGACATTCACTTGAGAATTTGCTTTATCAATTAAAGAAAATTCATGGGCATGGCTGCAACATTTTAAGAATAGATGATTTAATAAAATTCTGCTGCAGTTCTTAAATTGTAGTTACTGCAATCAGCTTATAAAACACTATTTGGGGAAGGCAACATTGTCAATAACAAAAATAATAACAAGTCATGAAAATGTCATAACTACTAAAAGTATGTTTAATATTAGCCAATATTCAGAAACTATTTGAATTGTAAAATCTATCAAGTTGAACAAATTCCATGAAATACAATCTTCTGTTATTACAAATACATTTAGATGAAATTACTCTGTGTAAAGTGTGAAATTTGTATCCATTCTTTTATTTGCTCTTGTACATGGGGTAAAAAACAATATGGTATTTCACTTATTTTTCTGCATGTTCCTGTTTTAATGGTTTTATGCAAAAAAGTAATTGAACCAATATCATGTGCTCTTGTTTAAACAGTTTCTACAAGTGGTGATGGACTGAAATTTCACACTAATGCTTCACTGGAAAAGGCGCCTTAATAATCATTGAATGTACTCAAGTTAGTCTGTTCTAAGAATGATGAAATTCTGTAATAAGTATTCACATTCCTGAGCTAGTTTTAAAGATCTACTTCTGATTCATAGTGTAAGATAAACCCAGTTGTCCATGTGTACAGAAAATGTGAGTTCAAATCTCATCAATTCAATATGACAATAATTATATTGCACAATAATTCAGCCCCCCCCCACAAACAGTTGTATGGAATTAATATGCATCTAGGATCAATATTGCATTGATAGCCTTTAAAAGTGAAAAAACTACTATTTTCTGGAGTTAGTGTAAGCCTTAATGATCTGGATTTTAGCTTAGCCCAAAAGCAGAAAATAAATGTAATTGTTTTTGATTATGCATATTCTGTTTGAATAATTACTATTTAATAATGAAGTAACATAAAGTATTCCTTCTAATGTGGAAATGTATTACAAGCAAAGCATACATCATTAAAAAACCATATAAGTTTCTTCAAAGATACACACTAGAATGAATATATAGAATATATCCTGCAAAAATAAATATAGAATATGTTGGTAGAATTTGACATAGATAGTAAATTTAAGGTACTACTCAGCAGAAAATTCTGAAAAGAAATTAAAAAATTTAGCACAAAGCACTGCTTGAGGCATTAAGCATTGTAAGACAATAGTTGATTTAAAAGATATATGTAAGCTATTTTAGACTTATCATTGAATTGTATCATAAATTTTTATACAGTATAATATTGTAGAATAGGTGGCTGGAAGGAAAACTTAACTAGAAACTTAATTGACTCCACAAAAGGTTTAGATAGCATTTGCAGAACAGCCATGATTCCGGAGCAGGGATTAATGTAGAACTTATAACATGTAGATGTAACATTGGTAATTCATCCAATTAACAGAACTAATTTAGGTAACAACCAAGATGACCAATTCCGGTGGCTTCCAGCTGAAGTGGAACGTCCAGAAGTAAAGTGCTTAACCTATTGACTGGTGCTACCCTATTTGTCTCACTTGCTTAATTTCTATCTCACTTCAAAAATTTCTAACTCTCATTAAAAATACAAACTCTCATTTTATTGTTAACTACTCAGCTCACTATAAAAAATCGTGTAATTGCCAGATATTGTGTCAGCCCAGTGCAAGGTATTATCACAGTATGTAGATGTTGAAATAGCATGTAGAGATTTATTATTTCCTTATACGTAACCATATACATAACTTAATGAGTCCACAATTCGGACTGGGTAATCAAAAGACCCCCAGAAGCAACGTGTCGCCCCGTGCTCGTGAAAGCACTCCCGAATTGTCGCTGATCTTAAGCAATAAGTTTCATTTAAGATAATAAATAAATAAAAAATACAACGGTAAAGACAGCAGTTAAGAGTAGACAAAGTCTATTGAACTATTGCTACAGGTTTCTCAGTTTTTATACAAAAGATTCAATTATTACCTGCCTTTGTTTACAATGATTAGATGTCAACATAGTTTAACATGATCAAATTAGTTTTCCCTCGTAAAATTAAATTTGAGCAAATAACAGCACCATCAAGGGGACATCAATTTAATAATAGCAAACTAAGATCGAAAATGATCGATAATGTCATAGTGACGTAATAATACAAGAATACAAATTAAAAAGATATAAAAGACTAAATGCGACTAAATCCCCAAGTGACTCTACATTATGTTTTGAGTTTGAGTAATATTTTAAATGAAATTCTAAATTCAATTGAGTTTTTTAGGGTAAAAACATTTATTTTACAATAATTCTAAGCTAAAAAAGTTTTTGTGATGCTACAATACATTTGGAATTTGAATTTTTAATTGTTGCCATCCAAAGTTTTCTTACTACACAATATACATGTAGCACTTAAAAGGCAATAGTAAAAATGAATCAATGTCTATAATAAAGGATATATTATTTCAAGTTTCTAGCATCTTGTACTTAATTACAATTGAACTATTTTTATTTTAGACATAGCAAATTTATATCACCTAATGTTATAGGCTCTCTATATTTCCTAATTATTTTTAAAAAGTAAAATACTGTTGTTTCCTACACACTATGAATATGCTTAGCATTCTTTTAACAGTTTTGTAGAGTCACTCAGGGAAATGTGAAATTTTATAGAGCTTTTATTTTTACTTTTGTAATGACCTCAACATGACATAATTTTAGTAATTTCGATCTTAGTTTACGAACATTAGTTTCATGTCCCCTTGATGGTGCTGATTGTTATTGTTCAAATTTAATTTGCAAGGGAAAAGAAATAGCTGACATGATTAACTTACATTAAATGATTGCTTGTAAACAAAGGCAGGTAATGATAAAATTGAGAAAACATGTAGACAAGGTTTAATAGAGTTTATCTAGCTTCAACTACTGTTTTACCTCTGTATTTATCTTTATTACTTTTTGATATGAAAATAATTACTTAAGTAAGACAACAATTTGGGAGTGCTTTCTCAAAGTACAGTGCAACAAGTAGCTCCTGGAGATCTTTTTAGATTATCCACCCCAAATTGTGGACCATTTAGGTTAGGTATATGGCCATGCATAGGGTAATAATAAACCTCTTGTTTGATGTTCAACATGTACATGCACTTATAATTTACAACACTGTGATGATAATATACTGTTGGTTAGTGTGAATGCCTGGGAACTACAGGCTATTATTTAGTGAGCTGAGAGATAACAATGAAAAGGAGATGTTTATTTGCAGTTATGAGATAGAAATTAAAAAGTGAGAGAATTAGGGTAGCACCATTCACTCAAGTTAAGCACTTTACTTTTTCTGAAGACATTGCTTTGGCTGGAAGCCATATGAATGGATCATCTTGGATTTTACCTAAAGTAACTAATTACTTGGTTGAATTACCAATGTTAATCTATAGGTTCTTTTTATACTGTAATCAGGGCTGTCTTTGTATGGCCACTAATTAAAACCTTCTGCATAGTCAATTAGTTTTCTAGTGTAATTACTTTTACAGCCCACGATTCTACAGTATATTGCTTTAACTTAATTTATATTTAAAGATAACAAAGCCATAAAATAGAACTTTCCAGCAACATCTATTCATATTCAGTTAAGGAACATGATTGTTGGTTTTTTTCATGTTCCCAATGAAAAGATTATGCTGAAAAGGTAGCTTTTGGCTGTGGGAAGATCTGATGATTGTAACCCAGCTGATTACAATCTCAATGTTTGTCAGTATCATTTCATCATTAAAGAAGATGCTAAAAATTATCATGCATATAAAATGGAAAAGGCTAAACATCTTTTTGTAAGAAAAGAAGTGATTCTGTCAATATTCTTTGCAAATCAAGAAATGAGGAAGATATAAAACCCACTTCTATTTCAAGAAAGAAGAAGCAATGCATTCAACAATTAATTAGAACTTATGAAGTTGAAGTGCAGGCAAAAATTTCATGTAGTTCATCTGTTAAAGATTAATAACATTAGATGGGTCATTTAAAATTTTTGCATATGTACATTAAAATATTTATCTGAGTTTTTTTAATAAAATCAAGTATAATATTTTATCATTTAGTCTATATTACAACTCAATAAACAGCTGCTAAAAATTAAATTTTGATGTCACTTTTGATATAATTGATATGTAAACCTCATTCATGCTAAATTTTTGTTCATATTGTCATAATGATTTGCTATGTCGATCTCAAGGTTCCTTATGTCAGTTTCAAGATTTTGTATGTTGATAAAAAGTACCAACCAGCTTATTACTATGCACATGTCCCTTGGTTGCCTGTAATTGGCTTTTAGCAGGATAGATTGGCCAACCATGAAAGAGGATGCCTTAGTAAAGAAAATTTATTTAATAAATGTGCTTTGTTCTTAAATCTGTCAATTCATAATCTTATGGCTGTCAGAATTTATCCTACATCTGTCAGAAAAAGATGTAACTATGGAAATCACTTTTAGCCAATAGCATTAATCAGGTTGGTTCTTAAATCTTTCAATTCATAATCTTATGGCTGTCAGAATTTATCTTACAACTGTCAGAAAAAGTCGTTATTGTTTAAAATGAGCTTTATTGGGACATTGCTTAAGAGACATCTAGTTAAAATAGATCGACAGTATTTTCGCCCAAAGGAATTTTCGCCCACCTGAATTCTCGCCCATTTGAAACTTCGGCCAAAAGAGTTCTCACCCAAACAAATTTGTCGCCTATTTAAACCAATTCAATCGGGTGGTACGCTCAATCGCCAATCTAACTCGCTAAAAGCCAATAACTGTCGTCGAAGGGACAGTAATAATTTCTTGTCAAATAGCCACAAAATATGTTATCGCCGTTTATTTTAAAATTTCACCTTAATGTATGCTGAAAGTCCTTTTAGATTATCATTATCAATCTAGGAATAAAGCAAACCTTTCATATAGTTGTTATTCTAATTGTCGCACTATAATTTTGCTTTGATAAACAAAATATTTCAAGTCACGACATTTTTCAATCTGGAATGCAAATAATTATTAACTATTGTATGTAAGCTATTAGATATATAGATATATATATGAAATAATATTTTTAGGATATTTTGAATTTTTTATGACTACTATATTGTTTCTAACACATGGATGATTGCCTGAATTAATATAAACATTTGTCCCTTTGGAACAATATCAAAAAAATTCTGTATAAGGCTATTACCATGAAGAAAATTCATGTCCCTTCGTCGTCTGTAATTGGCTTTTAGCGAGATAAATTGGCGATTGAGCGTACCACCCAATTCAATCAATATTTATTGAAAACAAATGCGAAATTTGGCAATATGATATTACACCTTTTAGTTATGGAACTAAAGATTTTGAGGCCACAATTTTATTTTAGACAGCGTTATATTACATTCTATTCCAAATTTAACATTTGTTTTTAGATTAGAAAAACTGTACAATAACAGTTTTTTAGTCTCACCAGTAATTTCATTCTTTCTGAACAAAAAGCTTAAGCAATGTAAATTATGTGCAATGCATGTCGTGATTACTGTCTTTGGTTTCATAAATTCAGTGTTTCTTCCCACTTCTTCATTATAATAATATTTCAAATAAAGTGAAATATCACAATTGTTGAAGGCGTGCATGTAGCATTGATTAATGCCCAACTGAAGTCTACAAATATAATTTTTGGAACTAAAGTAACTGCATTAGTTAGCATTCGAAAAAAATATTCGATAGTGGCAGAATTATGGAGTGAAGACAGGAAAGTAGCGATAATCATATGCGGTTTTAAATTGTAAATCATTTGGGTTTCGTGCAACAAAAGCATATTCAAAAACTTTATTTGATGCAGCATAAGCTTTGCTGATAATTCCACCAGTGGCATCAACATGAAATGAAATTTCTTTCATTTTTAATAGTTTCTTATACAATTCTATTTTTTTATCTATATATAAATGGCAATAAAATGGTTTTACAGCTAAATGTTGAATATATTCATTACTTTGTGATAGAAGCAGTATATCTTCAATATAATTTTTAGACAAGCGCTCAGATAGCTTTGCTTCAGACTTAATTTTCTGAGCTTGTGAAAGGCTCATATCACAATCAAATATGTTGAGCATGAGCTTGATTCGAGTTCCTTCTTTAACAATTGGCACTCAGCACCAACAACGCGTTTTTTTTAATCGCATGGTTTTCACTAATAATGCCACTGATGTTTACTGAAATTTTTGCATTACTGTCATTTCTTTTATAAATTTGAAATTTGAAGCTGGCTAAACATGAACTGTCTTCACATATCGCTTTGCCGTACCAAAACAATGGCCTTCTTAAAAAAATTCGTTGTTTAGAAACTTAAAATTGCATGAAAAGTGTTCACGTAAAGGATTGCGAAAAGATTCGGTCCAACCACGTTTCATGTGATAGTGCTTTTGTGATTTTTAAAATCAGAATAAAAATTTCTAATTTCTGGAAATTCTAGTTCTAAACACATTTCTTTATTTTTTTCCTCATTTTTAGGAAGAATACTATTAATGGCATTGTACTTTCTATTGTATTTTCTAGATTTTGATTGATACAAATTCGGCCCCATATTGAATCTTCTTGCCTAAAAGTAGATGCTCCCTCAAAATGAAGTTGAAAAAATTAGATTGCGGCAGCCTCATCAATTTTATACTTTTTTGGATGGAGCATCAAAAAATAAGGCACTCTAAACGTAAAAAAATATTAAATTTGCAATAGAATGTAATATAACGCTGTCTAAAATAAAATTGTGGTGTCTAAAACTTTGAAATGTAAAAACAAATGTTAAATTTGCAATAGAATGTAATATAACGTTGTCTAAAATGAAATTGTGGCCTCAAAATCTTTAAACTCAGACTTTACAAGAAAGTAATAGTAATATAATGTCCTGTCTATATACTATAGTTAGCATTTCCAGAACAACTATAAAATTTACTGACATCTATAGTATTTGATCATGAAGGGAATTGATTGAGAAAAACTGAAATATTGATTATAATACATCGTTCTACGCCTGTCTAAAATTAGGTACTAACTGTTGTCTAAAACTCATTGAATCTGTCTAAAACTTTTCAAGCTACCCAGTGATTTTTTAGATTACCATTCCAATATAACTTCAGGGCACTTAATGATGGATGGGAATCTTTAAAACCTGCCCAGAAACTAATGACGTCATCAAAATTGTTTTGACATCATATTCTTGCTGCCCAGAGATTTTTAAATTATTTTTATTCTGCCCAGAGATTTTGAAATTATTTTTTATTCTGCCGTTAACTTTCGATGCTGCCCAGATATTTTCTAATTGATTTCGATGCTGCCCAGAGATTTTTAGTTAACTTTCAATGCTGGCCAGATATTTTCTAATTGATTTCGATGCTTCCCAGAAATTTTTAGTTAACTTTCAATGCAACCCAGATATTTTTTAATTAAATTTCAATAATACCCAGTTTTTATATTAAATTACGATGCGGTCCAGAGATCTGAATATTATTTTCGATGATGTGTTTAGAGCAAAGGCAAGAGGTATAGACTTTCCATTGATGATTGTGGCAAATGTATACAATTGATTAAATAGCGTGGGAACTGTTTTAAAAGTTCCGTCACAAAACAAATGGTCAGCCTGATTCAATAACTTCAATTGGAATTCAGAAGCAAATGCGCGACGATACATCCCTCACTAAAAATAGTTCATAAATGCATCCAATAAAAAACTATTGACAATACAACATGATACCTACCTCAACTTTAAATTGTATAATAAAAAAGCGTTTTACTAAGTGGAGCTGGAACTTCAAAGTCATTAATAGATGTTGGCAATCTCATTCCAGCCTTCCTTCTCCTGGAAGCCAAAGTATGTGCCATAGTAGACTAATTAAGTACTATTATTAAATAAATAAAATTTGAAATACGATTGAGGGGAGGTTGGAAACACTACTATTGTCGATACTTTTAAGAGCCGATTGCACAAAAGTTGTAGCACTTGTGCAGGAACCGTCGAAGTTGTTTTTCAACTCATTTTTTGCTTTAATGACAGCAGCATCTTTGTCCGATTTCTCATGATTGTGAATTCCTAATTAAATATTTAGAACATTTTAGAAAAATTTACTATACTAGTCAAAGTAAAAGTCTTTTCACAACTTCGTCCTCGAGTGTTGCAAGTTTTACATTTGCAATTCCAATAGGTAATGCCAATAATATTAAAACTAAGGTTCATTTATTAACATTAATAATACGGTTTCGAAATTTCTGTTTTTGATATATGTAGCCATCATAATGCAGTAATTTGTTACCATGAATTGATTTTAGGTATTCCATGTGTCTTAATTTGGCTAAATTACACCCGTTTATTACAAGTTCAACCTAAATATTAACATTAATTGCCGCCATACTAGTTTTCGAACACTGAGGGGCACCACTAAAACACAGATGAAAGAAAAAAATTAAAAACTTTTGAATTATATTTGTATGAAACCTGATAAAAACACTTCTAAAAAAGGCGAAGTACACTCGTATATTCCCCTTGGCAAATTGAGCACGTTGTAACAAAAAATCATCATAATCAAATAGCATAGTTTTACATGAATTACAAAAATCTGTGATCACGGGATTAAAGTGATTTGTTTTACAAATTACACACAACTTAGTTATTGCCAATACTTCATTTACAGGAGGAACAATATCTTGTTGAATTCTATCAATACCAGACTAATCAATATTGATACATTTGATGCAATTTCAGTAGTGTCATCAATCTGAAAAGAGCTGCAACAGCAGTAATGATGTCTTTTCACACAATGTCCACTGTCAATTTTGGTCACTAACAGTCTTGATATCAAAT
This sequence comes from Hofstenia miamia, assembly GCA_900660155.1. Taxonomy (NCBI): domain Eukaryota; kingdom Metazoa; phylum Xenacoelomorpha; order Acoela; family Hofsteniidae; genus Hofstenia; species Hofstenia miamia. Next base: position 652,199 of record CABFPE010000021.1, on the reverse strand, counting down.
CCTGTGTTTTCAGAAAGCCTATAAATATCCAAATATTTGAGTTAGACGGCAAAGATCTTGAAATGCCAATATGACTTCTAAATCATTTGTTGTTCGAAAAGTTTTGTTTGAAACACACCACATTTCCGGTGGAAAGCACTCTAACCAAATGCGCCTAATTACATAAAGACTATTGTACACCTGAAATATTGCAAGTAAGGAAGTATTGAAATAAGTGGGTGATTGCTGTCAACTATTCGTTCAATTGTTTCAAGCATAGCACCGATTTCATATAATGGTAAAAATGTAATAGCCATTATCGAGCTCGAGCGCATTAATATTCACATGCAAGGTTTTCGCTGATAGGTCATCAGACCAAGCCTTCCCAATGCTCTAATATTACACTGGCAAAACTGAAAGTAACAACCGCGAATACGAATATTTGGTAAAACTAAAGTGCAAAAATTGTTAGCTGCTGAATTTTTTGAAGAATGATTAACAAATCAGCAATGATGAGTACATGTCTTTAAAGCCAAAATCATTGCAGGTTCAAAGTCAATAATGATCACTGATGGAGAGTGAATATCATGTTAGTAGCGTGATTTTGTAAGAACTGCAGAATAATCCTAGAAAAAAAATATTTTCCGTGCTGTAACAAACAGATTAGTAGGCAAATGCACTTGCAAATGAAATGTATATTTCACCAATAAGCACTAGTACTTTTTGAACAAATGTCTATTTCATAAAACAATGGTAAAATAAGTATAATCTTGAATCTCACTTGTTCGCTGATGTGTTAACACGTACGCTGCTGGAATAAGCTTCTTTTGATAAAAAAGCAAATGGTATGGAGTTGTAAAAAATCGCTGGACAACATCAAATGTTCCGTCACCCATGATTACAGATACCACTGACAATAGCCGCAACATATAAGGTGGCGAAAATATCTGCAAACATTTCCCTACAACCCACTTGGCAACTTGCAAAAAATTATCACCAAAGCAATCAATTATAAACGCATGCAGAAGTTCCAATTCTTCAGCAGATCGTGGAAGCAGAGGCAAAGATTTTGCTTTTACTCGAGTTAACCACCTTATCACAGCTTCTTTTGACGGGAAAGGAACTGCTTCTTGAGGTTGAAGCTAGTGAAAACTAAATTGGAATAAAATAAAGCGGCATTATTGCAAACATGCATAGAAAACTAAACTGATTGCAAAATTGGGAGCTACAGGGTGAGTCATAATTTCCCGTGAATTTAAAAATTGAAATAGTAATCAAATATTTACAATGTAGACACTTTATTTGTGGATAAAACATGTACATTTATAATAGACACGCAATTAGTCAATATTACATCTCAAATAAGCCGCCGCCATTGTCCACACATTTGGCACATCGTTTAGGGAAATCGCGAAATGATCACCGAAACATATCCAAAGGAATTGCGGCTAGTTCAGTTTTTACACGATCTTCCAGCTCTCTGATAATTCCAAATATTTCTCCCGGGGTGTACACTTTTTGTCGAAGGTAAGACCACATCCAATAGTCACAAACTGTTAGGACGGGGGACCTAGCCGACCATCCATTGATTGGGTAATTCAAGAAGTAATGGGGAGGAGCTCCGTTAAGTTAAATTGTTTCTCTTTTACACGCAGAAAAGGTGTAGACGTATCCTGATTGGTTGAGAAAATAACAAATAGCAGACTTGATTGTGTGTATATCATAGTCTTATGCATAATTCACGGGAAATTATGACTCACCCTGTACATGGAGGATGCCTTATTTAATGGATTTTCACCCATTTTATCTGCCATCACTCTCCTTTTTTAGCCCGCGTAATATCGGCTTTTTACACAGATGGTGATGGTCAGATGGCTCTGGCCTCCTCAAAATGTTATTTATATCAGATGTAGCTTTAACAGCACATTTAGTACATTTCCGGTATTTGGAATTTTTATTTGCCGATTTAGAGAAAATCTATAATTGTCAATATTTAAAATAATGTTTCCCCTAGAGAACTTTTCAAATACAACGCCTTCCATTTCGATAGATAAATGACAAGAAAAAAGTTTTATTTTTAATGTTCTGTTTGGTTCAAATATACTCGTTGTAATGTCATATTCAATGTAATATCTTATTTGAACTATAATTCATTTGATGTAATGTCTATTCTATGTAAATTATACACACCTAATGAAAAGTTGGCTAAAGCTAAAGTGGGCTAAAAATCACTAACTCTGTAATATTGATATTTATAGATTTTTGAAATTCTGAAGAATTGAAATATGCGTCTACTTTTGTAGTCTATATTAACATCTCTGTCTTTCAACAAAGGCTCCAATTAATGAACTACATTTTGCAACACAGCTAACGAAAAATACATAAAACATATACCTCTAAGACATTTATTTAAATAGAAATATCAATTTCACTTGTAGAAGCACTACTTTCTTTTTCTAAATTGCGTTAATTTATAGTTTATTGCTTAAAAACTATCGCATTTTTAGTTTTTAGCTCACTTTAGTCAACACCCATTTTTTGTAATGTAATTTATAATTGGTTTGCTTAAAATGAAGCATTGTGTGCTGCATGTCGCAGTGTCGAAAGTCAAAGTGTTTGAAAAGCACTTAAAACTACAAGTACCATTGGATATATCTGCCTTCTGGTGACAAATTGATTCGTCCTCCGCTTTAGAAATATCCAAAACATTCTGAGAGAAACTCACGTCCTTGTTTTTTTGTTGCTTATACGATAAGCATGAATGGTTGGAATACTCACAGGAAAAATATGTCATTTTTGTTTTCCATGTCGCCATTTTAGTTCATGGGCGCACCTTCCTTTACGTAGTTCTTTCTGCTCACCTTCACCCATACATTCCCGTCTTCACTTCTTAAGTTCTAATATTCTTTTCCTTTCATTTTTCTTGAACAAGTGATCAGATTCTACTCTCCATTTTTGCAATACTTTCATTCATTCCGTGAACGATGTCGACTTCAGTATTTCCGACATCATAAAAATAAATAATAATACTTTGTTGTAATAATTTTGTTTCAGGTCAGTGAAGATAAGTCTTGTCGAGAATAAATAAATTTTAAATTCAAAAAAGTTAATGGTTATAATAATTGGGTGTTAAGATTCGGTCACACCTTTAACACGTTGGCTGCCATGTGACCCGCCAGCTTGTCACACCTATTTCTATTTATGTACCATGTGACCCGCAAGAAGGTCACAGGCTAAAATATTTTGAAGTGAAATATTTTTGTTGTCATTAGGCGTAATACTTTGTAAATATGCTGTGGCACATCAGGAATATCTATTGTAGAATCAGTGGCTGGTAGGGAAACTTAACTAGAAACTTAATTGACTCCACAAAAGGTTTGAATAGCGTTTACTGAACAGCCACGATTCCAAGAAACAGGTTAACAGAGAACTTATGACATATAGATTTAACATTGGTAATTCATCCAAGTAACAGAACTACTTTTAGGTAAGAACCAAGATGAGCAATTCCTATGGCTTCCAGCTGAAGTGGAACATCCAGGAGTAAAGTGCTTAACCTATTGACTGGTGCTACCCTATTTGTCTCACTTGTTTAATTTCTATCTCACTTCGAAAACTTAACTCTCATTTTCATTGTTATCTCTCAGCTAACTATTAAATAATCTGTAATTGCCAGATATTCGTGCTAGCCAACGGCATGGTATCATCACAGTGTTAGATCTTATAAGTGCATGTACGTGTTGAAATACGAATGAGAGATTTATTATTTCCTTATGCATAACCGTATACATAACCTAATGAACCACAATTCGGACTGGGTAATCGAAAGACCCCCAGAAGCAACTTGTCGCCCCGTGCTAATGAAAGCACTCCCGAATTGTCGCCAGTCTTAAGCAATAGATATCATTTAAAATAATAGATAAATAAAAGATACAACGGTAAAGACAGCAGTTAAGAGTAGACAAAGTCTATTGAACACTCGCTACAGTTTTCTCAGTTTATATACAAAAAGATTCAGTTTTACCTGCCTTTGTTTACAATAATTGATATTCAACGTAGTTTAACATGCTCATAATAATCTTCCCTTGTAAATTAAATTTGAGCAAAACAAAAGCACCGACGAGGGGACACAAAACTAGTAGCACCAAAACTAATCTCGAAAATGATCTGATACGTCATAGTGACGTCATAATACAGTGAATTTAAATCAAAAGATATAAAAAGCACAAAATTCCCCGAGTGACTCTACAATATCATTATTGTACTGTGATCAAATCTAACATGCATAATATTTTAATTTGTAAGCTGATTGCAATATTATTGCCCATTGGTGTAAACTTGTAAACCCATACTGTTTTTACATATTAAAAATCAAGAAATAATTTAATTCATGATTAAATTTTGCTTGATTATTTTAAAAATTTTTTACTAAGCTTTTCATTTAACTGATTAGAAATTATACTTGCACTGTATAATTTAATAGCAAACAATGTAGCTATAGCTTCATGTAATGGGAGGTTACTAGGTAATGAAGTTCCTAATTTCTATTGGTTTGAGCAATTTTTCTCCTTATCACTCAGTGCTAAAAAGGAAATGCTGCATAAATTTGTAGTATGTATGTTTGTACAATATATGTTTGTAAATCTTGTTTGTAATATCTATTTGTAAATTTATGTTCATAAAATATAAGTTCATTAAGTTATTCATACAATTTATGTTTGTAAAATATACATTCAGAAGGTTGTATCTCACTTCCCCCAAACTCATTTCCCTCACGTCTGACATCACAAAATATTAAAAACCATAAGAGACAAGTTCAGTGATATTGTAATTATATATTTGTATAAATATATGTATTTCTTTAAACTGTATTTTGACTTGTTTTCTATGTACTTATATTGTTGATATACAGAATTGCAAGTAAATAAATGTAAATATGTTCTATAATTATAAGAATTGACAGTTACTGTTTACGTATTATATACATATATTTTACCCCCAAAACTGTTTAGATCTAACCTGATTAAAGATTTGCATTAGCATAGCATGCCTTGTGCTGTGTACTTTCATAATTGATACCTAATATATAAATGCTAATTTGCTTTGTGTCATATTTACTTTGGACTAATGTAGTTACAGATTCATAGTGTAAGACAACAAAGCTGTTTCTAATATGGAAATTGCAGGTTTAAGTCCTTTATTTTTGTAAAAAATTTGGAATAATGTATCTGCAGGCACACCAGTATCAAAACAATCAGAAACAGCAATCTTCTTTACATCTGAATGATATTAATTTCTGTATTGTATTTGTAAATAGCAAACCAATATGATGCATTATTAGAATTTTTCAAGAATCCTGGTCCCCTTTGAATAATATACTCAAGTATTAACTGCTTTTAATGCATGGGTGTCATGAGAGAGCTGACTACCACTCATTATCTCTCTTATCTTATCTTATTGTTGCCAGGCTAATTCTACATTCTAGTAAAATACATATAAAAAATTACATTCAACATTTTCAAAGTAATAAACAACTCTCAATTACTGCTAAAAGGAATAGAATAGACTGCAAGCATAAACAACAAACACTATCTGATCAGAAAATCTATCAAATATATATTAAAAAATTGACAAAAATCTAATAAATTAAGTACCTATTACAATAAAGTAAAAACTACAAAAATAATGAACACAATTAAATTTCTATTTTAAGTCTAAACATGGTTTAAAAGGGCTGCTAAATGCTTACTAAATGCAAATGGCAAACCTCAACATTTATTATTATAAAACATATTTACATTTATTTATTTGCAATTCAAATCAATTATCTTAACTACATAGAAAACTAATCAAAATACAGTTTAAAGAAATACAAATATGTATACAAATATATAATTACAATTACACTGAAATCATGTCCCTAATGGTATTTAATATTTTGTGACATTAGACTTGGGGTAAAATGTGATTGGGGAAGTGACATACAACCATAATGTTTTTAATGCATGTTGTTTACAAATTTTTGTTATATTCTAGTTGTTCTTGTTAATACTTTGATAAGTAGATTTCCATAATGAGCAATACAAGAGGCATATCTCAAAATGTTTTAAGAATATTAGATATATCATAGACATATGCTGAATTGAAAATTGTAAGTTCCTCAGAATGCATGTAAATATAGAATAGAAATAGCATTTGTATTTGCTTATACTAAATTTTTACTATTAATTCTTGGATAATTAATATTTATTAATGAAGTAAAAATGTAGCATCCACTACCAAGTGTTGATGTAGGTGTAATGATTCTCTTAAACTATTGTTTCACTTCAACCACAGGTAGGGATGTACTCATGTTAGCTATTTATTGTATATATTTCTACTATCATTTCCTTAACTGAAATAACTGAATACTATTTAGGTACTCTGCCATCATAGCTCTGCTCCATGAATGGTTTAACTGTGGCCTCTGGCTGACTCTGATCTCTGCATCATTTCATTTGTGTTTCCATAGCTGATCTAGTGGCTCTAAACCTCAGCTCAACAAAGTTCTTATGTGTTCCCTATCCTAATTCAGTGTAGTTCTCAATGAAAATTGTAACTGACTTAAACTCAATTTGTACCATGTATTTAATTCACTTCACAACCTTGCAATGTCACTAGCTGCTTAATAAATATTACTTTAGCCATTACCAAAAACTATTGGCTTTAGTTAAGTTAATATAATTAAGTTACTTGGTAACTTGCAGCTTCCTACCTTACATTTAAACAACATAATACATGCTTGGTCAATTTATTGGTCTATTATAGGTCACCTAAGTCTATCACATAAAATATGTATAACCTACATTAGGCTATCCAGCCCTTTCTTACAGATGTTGATTATTGATTACATGTAAATGATCAAATTGATAGCCAGCTAAACAGAGAAAAACTCCTATTTGTACACCTAACATAAATGCAGGTTCATGGTTTGGATCAAGGACCCTTAAGTTGCTCCCAATATGTTTCCAAACCACTACTACTGCATTTACCCTTTAGCTTGACATTGTGTATAAATACTAATTTGATATATTATTACATGGTAACATTTTACAAAGAAAATTCTAATAACTGAAATTAAATTGTTTTTCTAAATAATCATATTTAATCTTAGTTTCAACTTATCATTTGTTCTTCTTTCTTCATTAGCAGCATTTTCTTTGAATTATGCTACACACCCTCCTCAGCTTGCGTTATTTTCAGCACTGCACACTCTCAGTGGACTAATTTGATATATTATTACTTGGTTGAATTTTACAAGGATAATTCTGGTAATTGAAATTAAATTGTTTTTCTAAATAATCATAATTCAATCTTAGTTTCAACTAATCATTTGTTCTTCTTTCTTCATTAGCAGCATTTTCTTTGGATTATGCTACAAAAAAGCCTACCTTTTAATGTGGCTATGTATTTAAGCCAAAGCAATCACTAATGAAGAATCATAATAAGGTTCTTCAAAGATACACAGTAGGATGGATAATGTTGACCAAAGAAAAAACACAAAAATTAATAAGCAAGACACAACTTGACATAACTAGTAGATTTAAATATAAAAGTAAGAGGAAGGCATGCACTGTTGCATTGAATTTAAATACTACTTCATAAAATAATTCAAGCATGTTGTCTGACAACTATGTTTGAAAAATGTAATATATATTACTATAGGGGTTTTCTCCAGCTAAAACTAAATGTAATTTAATATAAAACTTAAATTCTACAAAGCATTTTACAAACATAAATTTTACAAATTATAATATATGATCAATTGTACAAGCTTAAATTTTACAAACATAGAGTACACAAAAATTTTTACAAATATAAATTTTTTTAACTTAAATTTTGATTGATATGAACTTATATATTGCAAACACATTGTGTCATCCTGTTAGAAACACAATTTCAATGAAGTTGTAATTATATATATATAAATATATCTATTTTTTTAAACTGTATTTTGATTAGTTGATTATTTATAAACATTGACAATTGCTGTTTGAATTTTATATATATTTTACCCTGAAATTGTTTTTATTTAACTTAATAATTAAGGATTTGTTTTAAAATGCCATGCACTATGTACTTTCATTATACATAGCTAATTTATAAACCCTAATTTGATTCTTTATCATATTTACTATGTGCTAAAAATATAGTTATTTAGGCTAGCTTATCAATTATTAATATGGAACATTGCAGCTTTGAATTCTGTTGAAATATATCTGCAGGCATATCAAATATAAAATCAGAAAAATTAGTGAATTATTCAACATCTGACTTATGTTAATTTCTGTATTATTGTATTTGTAAATAGTAAATTAATGTGATGTATTATTATGGTGCTTCCAGATTCCTGGTTGCCTTGAATAATATAATCCTATATTAACTTTTAATGAAGGGTGTCATGGGAGATCCCACTGTTGTGAGGCTAATTCTACTCTTAGATTAAAATATGTACACAAAAAATTATATTCAACATTTGGAAACTAATATTAAAATTTCATTCCCTGCTAAAACAATTAGAATATCCTGCCCACATAAACAACTAATGCTATCTAATCAGGAAATATATCAAATATATAATAGACAATTAGCAAAACAAAAAACAAATAAACACTGAAAAATTAGCTACTTATTACAATAAAGTATGAACTACAAAAGTAATAAATATAATTAAACTTCTATTTTAATGCCTTTCTCAAATAGATACTATTTTATCTAGATGTCTCTTAAGCAATGTCCCAATAAAGCTCATTTTGAACAATAACAACTTTTTCNTGCCTAGTCTGACTATCAATCTATACATGTAAGAAATAATTAATGCTTGAAATGACTGGATAGTCAAAACTTAGGAATATATAGATATTCTTAATAGTGGGAGACTTGACTATAATCAACTGAATAAATGACCTTACATGTATCATTATTAAATGTAAGCATAGGAAACTGCAATCTCATTAATTAAACTACGAAGCCAATAATTTTACGGCTACCTTAATATTATTTAAATGCAGTTAGTGTCAATGCCTGGTTGCTTTACTTAATCAAATCAACAAACACTTTACAAAATTGAGTTTAAGTCAGTTACAACTTTACTTGAGTGCACGCACTGAGCTAAAGTAAGGTACACATAATTAGTTCCAGTTGAGCTGAGATGGTGCAGTGGATTCAGTCATCATTCANTAATGCTATCTAATCAGGAAATATATCAAATATATAATAGACAATTAGCAAAACAAAAAACAAATAAACACTGAAAAATTAGCTACTTATTACAATAAAGTATGAACTACAAAAGTAATAAATATAATTAAACTTCTATTTTAATGCCTTTCTCAAATAGATACTATTTTATCTAGATGTCTCTTAAGCAATGTCCCAATAAAGCTCATTTTGAACAATAACAACTTTTTCTGACAGTTGTAAGATAAATTCTGACAGTCATAAGATTATGAATTGACAGATTTAAGAACCAACCCCGTGATATATTGAGGAAATTATTAACTCGTATTCCAATGTACCATTTTCGTCTCTCAATGGATCAAATTGTCTCTTTAATATTTTGCTGAAATTGAATTTTTTTGTTTGGGACATATATTTAGTTACAGTTGCTATGCACAAGAATTTTTGTAAAGAATAACTTGAAGAATGTAGTGCATATTTGAAATCAAACAAATTTTGTTCTCGTTGGATTTTTTCAGTTTTTGTAACTGATTATTGCAATGTTTGCTGCTTACTTTCAAAATTCAATTTATTAGTTCGGCGATATGTGTCTATTTAACCTCATAAGAAGATATTGTTAAGTTGTTCATAGTATATATGGATTTAAAAACGGTTTGTTGGAGATCTACTTTCTGATTCATGGTGTAAGATAAACACAGCTGTACACATGTACTGAAGATGTGAGTTTGAATCTCACCGAATCAATATGACAATAACTATATGCATACAGGAGCAATATTGCAATTACTGCTGACTGAATTTTGTGTAAACCTTCATTATACAGACTCCAATTTAACGCTAAAATCGGAAAATAAATGCAATTGTGTTTGATTTTGTATATTCTTATTGTTCCTCTTAATTCTATGATAATTACTATTTAATAATGAAATAACATAAAGCATACCTTTTAATGTTGAATTATATTTAAGTCAAAGCACGCATCAATGAAGAACCATATAAGGTTATTCAAAGATACACACTAGGATGCATANGAATCAATATGACAATAACTATATGCATACAGCAACAATATTGCAATTACTGCTGACTGAATTTTGTGTAAACCTTCATTATACAGACTCCAATTTAACACTAAAATCGGAAAATAAATGCAATTGTGTTTGATTTTGTATATTCTTATTGTTCCTCTTAATTCTATGATAATTACTATTTAATAATGAAATAACATAAAGCATACCTTTTAATGTTGAATTATATTTAAGTCAAAGCACGCATCAATGAAGAACCATATAAGGTTATTCAAAGATACACACTAGGATGCATATATGGAAATTTGTGAGGACGTCCTCATGGCCGCTTTTTCAAGGCAAATGCTTGCGGATTTGAAATAATACCCAAGCATGTGAGATTTAAACATAAAATCACAAGCAAATGACCGTGATCTGCTGAGAATTTCCATCAAAGGAAACGTTGATATAAAAAGTAATAGAACCTGGAAATACAACAAATATTATTTATTATATATATATATATATATATATTATATATATATAAATATCCTTGAAATGTTATGTAAAATAATTTCGTCTACTTAACATTTTCACTCACTTTTGTGGACATTCTTACGCTATCTGAATCATCTATGATCCACAAATCTTTCACGTTGTTTATAAATTTAACGATAGTTTCGTAAAGATCCCCTGGGGTAACTATCATTTCAGACAACCTAGGTCAGTCACAATAATGTGATTTAATCAGAGTTGTAGATAAGTAATTAACCAAAAATAAGTAGTTTTAATAACTAATTATTATCAATATTGAACACGTAATGCTGAATTAAAAATTATTTATATTTTAACTGTTTAAATTTGCAGAATAGTGTCCTGCTTATGCTAGTTCCTATTATATTTATTAAGAGAACGTTTTGCTATATTGAAATACGAAATTGCTATATACGAAGACGGGATAAATATGCACCCGTGATATATCACCTGCATAAATGTGGCTAAATATTTCTTTGTCTCAAAGTATTACTATTTTGTCTCAAAATAGTGTCCCATCTACGTAATTTTGTCTCAAATTAAAAATAATTTGTCTAAGCCGTTTTATAGCATTTTTGTCTCAAAAGTTTGTCCCAAAATATTTGTTTGAATTATCACTTGATATAATATATATATATATATATATATATTTAGTCATTCTAGCTTTACGAAATTGTATTTATAAAAGAACAGGTACCTAATCATGGAATGTATTTAACGCAGTTCATTTTTAAATCAATAAATCTATACGTTAAAAACTCGCATTGTAATGAATAACGTTGCCTTTATGTAAACTTTCTGGGTTTTGTATAAGATCTAAATTTTGATTCGTGGTGTAAAATAAACACATCTGTATTGTACTCATGTACAGAAGATTGTGGGTTCAAATCCCACCGAATCAAAATAGCAATAATTTATATTGGTTTATATTTAGAATTGTATTTTTATAGAGTAACTTCGCATATCAATTCTAGTACTGAAGATTTTAATTAAATGGGAATTCAATTCAATTGCGCTTGATTTCATGTATGCTAATTGTATCTGTTAATACTGGATAATCAATAATCAATAACAAAGCTTAACTTTCAATGTTATATATTTAAACCAAAGCATACATCAATGAAGAACCATAACAAGGTTCTTCAAAGATATAAACTAGGAATGCATATTTGAAATATATATTGCAAACNTGTAAGATAAATTCTGACAGCCATAAGATTGTGAATTGACAGATTTAAGAACCAACCCAAATATACACCCGCATAAATGTTTAAAAAAAGCTTTATTGGGACATTGATTATAGAGACATAAAGTTAAAATTTAAACGGTGACGGAAACTATTATTTATCTAGTTTACACCTTGAATTGCCTTTTCTTGGCATTTTTAAATTTATATTAAGGTATTAGAATATTTTTTTGCACTTAGAAGCTCACTATAGTCCATATAATCATGCAGAGTTCAAAAACCTCTAAATGCTATTTTTGAAAATCTTTAGGAATCACAATAAATTTCATAGTGTTAAATACGTCGCATAATAACCCTTCAATCATAAATTTAAATAATTTGTTATCGCCTTGATTGTTTTATTTCGAATTTAAAAAGGGCGTAGATAATACGGCGAATAGATAATAGAATAGAATAATAAATTAAATGTCATCGTAATAAGAGAGAGAGAGAATTATAGAAAAATTAGAAAAACAACAGACAATAGGAAGAAGAGATAGAAACCACGATGTTTAAAAGATTCCATACGAGATAACTCGATTCACAAAAGATCTTTTGAAGGCTTCAGTTCTAATTAAGGGCAGTAACAGTGTTTGATTAGATCGAGTAATCGTTGGATTTCTTCTATGGCGTATGAATTCTTGGTATAAAGGATGTTTTCGGTTTTTCATGATTCTGTAGTAGTTGGCAATGTCTTGTTTATATAGTAAATCGGTAGCTGATATTAAGCAGTTTGTATAATTTTTCCGATAGCATCTTGAAAGATATTTGTTTAATTTCTTAATAATCGTATGCTCACCAGCATAAACACTGATGCAATAATTTATCTTACTTAGAGCTAAAGCTTCGAATACCTTTGATCGAGATTCAATTGAATAATTTGCTATTTTGAGATCTTCAAAGATATAATTTATTGAATTTAGAAAAGAAATCATTTTACGTGTGTGGTTATTAAATTTCATTGCAGAATCAATATGAACACCCAGAACTTTCGTGGAAAAAACTTCTTCAAATTGCATTGAACTCAAATTACATTTACATATAGGTGTATGATTTAAACATAATCGTAGATGTTTTGATTTCTTGATGTTAATTCTTAAATTATTAGAGGTTGCCCAATCCAATATTCCAATCATTTCATCATGTAAAAATTTAGTATTATTGGGTGGTGAATTTCGATCTTTAAAACAAGGGATAATTATATTAGTGTCATCTGCATATCTGGGAATGATCGTATATGGTGTTGGAGGTCGTATATCATCAGAATCAATATTGAATACATTTGGTCCTCCGACCTTTCCTTGTGAGCAACCCAACTCAATTGCAAGAGTATCAAGTAAATTGCCTTTCCAGACCAGGCGTTGTTCGCGATCTATTGTGAATGAATAGAGCCACTTTCTAAGATAAGGAGAATCAATGAATTTCTGGTATTTTTCAGCAGCAACTTCTTGGTCAATCTGATCAAATGCTTTGGAGAAATCGATTAGAATTGCGTGAACTCCATCTACATCTCTATTGTCTAGAAGTTGCAAAACTCTGTGCTGTATTGTAAGTAGGCAATCTACAGTGGATTGGTAATTTTTATAAGAAAACTGCATTGGATCACCATGTGCAAGTATTGCAGGTGAAATGAATTTTTTATGGACTGCTTTCTCAAAAAGTCTTGATGTAATAGATGTGATAGAGATTCCTCGGATCTCATTCGAATTTGTAGCATTTGATACTTTGGGAAGTGGTATAATATTCGCTAGTTTGTAGGGTTTGGGAAAATTGCGTATTCTAAAGATAGGTTCCACACATAATGGTAGATTGGGACAAGAAGGTCCCAGTATTGACGAAATACCCAGAAAGGAATATTTGTAGGACCAGGTGACGTACGTTTACATGTTCTGAGAAGGTAAGATACTTCGTTTAATTCGATTATAGGAGGACTGCCATGTAGAGAAAACTGGGGGGAGGTATGCGTTGATTGCTATTTTCATTACGACAACTACGTTCTGCGAGATCTTTATTCAACTGAGACGGTTGTGCTTTCTATGGGTGATATTGTCTAAGTGTCTCCACCATTGTCTTGACCCTAAACGATTTCATGAGCTTAGTGGTATTTAAAGGGATAAGTGAACTAGGTTCAGACTGACGATAGAGGATAACTTCATTTCATGAAGTTTTGAAATTAGCTATTAAAAATAATTACATATTATTAAAAGCCCCTTAAAATAGAATCAAAGCAAAAAATTAACAAAATGTAAGTATCCAAATTCATTTCAAAAATAAAACTTTCGTAAAAACTTGTAAATACTGCTTTCAAGTTGTGTAAATATAGCTTTGAATAGCACTATTGAACCCTATTTCGGCCGAGAGGGTGTGCTGAGGAAGCATCCATTTTCATCATTTCTGTTATATCTCAAATTTGAAAGATTTAACGCTGATATTTTTACTTTTTCTAAAATATTGTTTGCAAATATCTGAAGATAAAAATAATACTTTCGTTAATTTTCTAGTTATACACGTATTTTTCCAAAAAATAGTATTTTTATTGCTATCTTCATTGATAAATTCCAGGAAGCATGTCATGGCAATGGAATTAGTTGATGCGCTGCTCACATTTACTCCTAATACTTATATCATTTGTAACATTAGTAAAAATGCATGTATTACAAAACTAATGCAGTTTATTGGTTTGTAAGTTTAATTGACAACATCGTGGTATAAATTTATTACTTCTAGCAATCTAACATGTTTATCACTTGCAACAAGTATATATAGGGAGTTCTTCTAATAAATGATACTTTTTATTTTATACTTATAATTTGGGATAGCATGCAAAATCACATATTTTTTTCTGTTTTATGAAGAATTTAGTCAGCCTTAAATGATTAATTGAATTAAAAATACAACAGCCACAAATTATGGTTTATACCAATAATAATTCATTTCTAAACTTCTCATAATTAACTTTCGTAAGTTTTTATTTGTTTTAGTATGGCAGGAATTACATTTCCACTATGGTTACAAAATAGCAAAAGTGAAATAACAGAATCTCGCGTAAGTAGTTTAAAAGATATTGTACCTTCGCTATTTAATGTATTTATTTAAATTGTTTGTTTCTTATTTCATGTAAGTTTTGAATTTGGCGAGATGTTATTTCGTTGCCTCCACCCCACTAAACTGGTTTATTAAATATATTTTTTCTAATTTTGGGTCCCAAATTTTTGCTATATTTATAAAATTACTTTGTTATTTTAATATGTTAGACCCAAGAGCTCTAAATTCCAAACATGGTACTCCAAAGTTGTTTAAATTGCTTATAGTAAGTTTTATTTCTATTTTTGGAGAATAATATATTTTATTGTCATTTGGGGCCGATGAAACTACTGCTTTGGCCAGAGTATGTCACACATGTTAAGAGTATCACAGGGTAGTGTGCTAAGACAAATATTGTGTATTTGTGTGAATGACATTTTAGAAACAATAACAGATGAATGTTGTAAATCAAATGATACATGCTTGCTTAGAGCTGCGAAAGATCCTTATGAAGCGAGTGTGTTGTTAATGCAAGTTATTAATTAATGTCAATTATTTTCAAAACATCAAAATTAAAGTTTGTGATAATGAAATTGAAGCCGAGAGCTACTGTTCAAAATTTAATTTGAATTCGATAAGTTCATTTCTTTAGGCATCGGTGTAAATTACTTATTATATCTACAAAATTTAAGGAATTCATTTCATGCACAATTTATTTCATTATTGCTCTTTTTCATTTCAAAATATTAGTATTCGTAACAACACAGAATTAGCATAAATCATGATTTTTGGCCCCAGTAGACACTATTTAACATCAATCATTATGCATGTAACAAATATATTAATGCAAACAACTTAATGTTTCATGCAATTATGTTAATTTTAAATAGAGCAAATACATTTTTTTCTGTGAAGCTAGTCAAGATTTTATATAATTTGTAATGTGCATTAGAAACTGTCGATATTCACTAGTTTCTCCCTTTAGATTTCCTAATATTTCTCAATATTTCTATGATTTCAATATTTTAGTTGGTTTTAGCTAGAACTTAACTTATCCATTCGTTTTGGACATACCAATCGACATAAACAGAATATCTACAGTAAAGTTGTGAATTAAATGTTTATATTTTAAAAAGTTAAGTCCATAGACTTTTCTTCATGGCACAATTGCTTAGTAGATGCACTATTCAATTTGAGTAAAATATTTACCATTACAGAATACCAATCACAATTGTTTTGAAGGCTTGAAGAAAGGGAAAAACATTTCTTTAATCAGGTGCATTCAACACCATGTTAGAGATGAAAGATGACCAAGTCGAACAATACAGTTGTTGAAAGTTGATGTCTATGGGGCAAACATTTCCAAAGTGGAGCAGTAGAATATAATACGTCAGCTAATATGGGACACAGTTGAACATGGGATAATGGGGCAGGGCAAACAGTCTGTGTCAGTGATAGAAGTGAGCTAAAAATTTAGGCTCAAGCGCAGTCCGCCGAGACTTTACATTGCAATGTGTTGAAAAAATGGAATCTGCATTTTGAAATTTTACATTTACTCTTCAAAACTCTATTGAATTTTTTCAATTTCAGTGTGTAAATTCTATAATATGTTTCCAACATACTTTCTTTAGCCTGGTAATCCTAAAAAAATTGAAGAAATTTATTGTCACGCATCATAAATTTGACCGAATTGTCATTCGTTTAAAGGTGTGTAAACTAAAGCATATTTATTAAAAACCTTCATTAGGATTATTTATGAATTAAACTAGAAATTCATTGTAAACATTATAAACTGATGTGAATTTGAAGGAATTGCATTTAGATGGAAAACACGAAACTTATTTGAATCTTTGGTTTTAGTTTTTCATTTTCTTTTTCCTTTTTGAAATATTTTAAAAAATGAACGTGAAAAGCATTTAACAAGAATGTAAAAAATTTGTATTTTCGTTCTTTAGTTGAATTTAAGCTTTCTTAAAATGTTACTCGCATCGTAGTTTTCCCCAATTGGAACAGAAATATAAAATCCTATTTTATTTCTTGCACAAGCCTATTTGTAATAAACAATAATCTTCTGAACTGGTAATAGTATTAAAATTACTACACGTTATATCTTCAAAAATACAAAGATTATCATAATACAACATCTTTTTTGAGGCAGCCGCCCCCCCCTTCGCAAAATCATAATTTGAACAAACCCTTGTTTTTAAGTGTTTGTGCACTTCTTGATTTATTGACAAATCAATCTTTACATAGGAGAAGATTTTTTTATGCATGTAGCCAATATAGTTGACCAGATCAACAATAACTAGGCGTTTAACTTTGTGTCAACACTAAATATTGCACATATCGCAGAACAAGGAATACCTCACAAATTTGTGAAATCATGAATAATCCACTCAATATAAAACGTTTAGTAACCTTCGAGTATTAGTCGAAAGTTTTTTTTCAAATAGTGTAACTTTTAAAACTATCTGTGCGATTTTAGTGGTGATTTTAACTTTAGGAGTGGAAAGCCGTAGTTGATGAATTATTTGCTGCCATTCAGCAACAATTAACTGAAAGTCATGTCACCTATTTCACTGATTTAACAGAAGCTGAAAAAAGCCTCTTTATGGATAAAGCAACCCGTGCAATACAACCCGGGGAAGTGTATAAATCCATGTTACATAAAGTTTCTTACACACTTGATCGACATTTGAGTAATCAGGTTGCACAAGAGCTGTTAGAAGAGGATCCCGTGGAAACTAAACCAGAATTAGTTATTGGTAACACCATTTACTGTATTTTGTAGAATGTAGTTTGTTTTCAATGCTGATTTTGTGTTCTTTGCAGTAAATTTACATTCATTAGGTATTTATATTCTCTAAGTTTTTTTACATTTTTCGCTGGCTTAACATATCTTGAAAAGTCTTCTCGAAACATCAAATGGAGTTGTTAACTTCTGAAGATTAATTTATTTAATATTTTGAATTAAAGATGTAGAGAATTACAATTTATAGAAATGAAATTTACTTTTAATAAACTTTGCAATCATAGAACACGCACGGGAAGGAGCGGTTAGTCTGCTCAGAAGGTGGCCTGATTTGAAAAGCAAGTTGCATCATTGTCTTAATCAACGCTTGCCAGCTAACATAAGGTTTGTTGCGTGGCGGTTGTATCTTCAAAATACTCTTGGTAGGTCATTTTTTATATATCCTATGCTTATCGTGTACTTCAGCTCGCAAGGTTTATTGTGACCAGTTATCAGCCAATCCACAATCTCTTCATTCATCGTCTGAAAGGGACATTCATCAGAAATGCGATGCACTTCTTACTGCAGTACCTGTTTTCGCAAGAGCATTTCCAGAAGCTCGAACCAATGGAGGTAAATATTTACGATTTTAGTGATCTATACTAACTTTTATCGACTTTAAATAGTGTTAACTTTTTGTATTACAGAAGGGATTATATTCAAAGATGTACATAGTGAACTGAGATGCCCTAAAGCTAGAGTAAAACAAAATATATTAAATTTCATGTTTATATAGACACAACATTATAGCTTTCTCTAGGAATCGTCAATGCCATGACACGTGTGCTTTCGTATTACCATTCAAAGCTACGTACGTCTAATCGCTTAATCGATGTCCAGTACCTCATTTTAATTCCACTTTTGCTCGCTTCTTTGGATGCTGTCAAAGTGGATGGAATTTATTCAGCGGGTTCGCAAGCTACACTCATTGAGGAATACATAAGTCTCACTGAATCGAGACCTGCGTTTGTTAAGGATTCGTGGGGTGAAGTTAGTTATTACTTTCTATCATTGCGCGGTGGCCTGCCTTATTTTATTGGATTTATGACCTATAGCTCTTCCAAATTTGAGTTTACTTATACTAAAAAATAAGACCGATGTGTTGTTGGAGTAAACATATTTCGTAATATGTTTAATTATAACGCATTAAACCTTAGGTTCTCTAAGACCAAGTCTATTAAAGTCTTAGACCCCCGCGCAAGCTAAATCAATTATAGTGTGCAATGTGATAGGATAATTTTGAAATAATGTGAATTCTTCCAATGTGATTTCTTATCTTTCGTTTAGTAATGTTCTGTTTTGGTTGAAAGTATTAGTGTATTAGCTTGCTCTTGTATATATCATTAATTTTAAAATCTTGTGTTAAATATGTCTTAGTTTCATTTTAAGCATAATTTATATTTTTGAATAACTATTTAGGGAAAAGGCGATCAGTTAAGAGATTTCTCAGAAGATGTGTCCGAAGAGCTAAGCAAACTGGACAAGTCACTTGCTGACCATATTGTAAGTGTGTATTCCGACAGCAAAGTTAGCGATGGATCACCTGCGAAAAGCATAGGTTTTCTAGGTTCATGTGTTAAATCGATGGTTTTACCTCTCATACGAAGCATGTTTGTGGGTATGTACTATTACTAGGGCAGTTGGCTAAATTTACAAATTCATGCATACGTAGAAATATTGTATTCTGGATTATTGCTTAGCAAATGTTGACAAACTTAAAGTTACTTCTATTTTACACTGTTAATCATTTAGAGCATTGATTTGCCATAACTTATTTCCATTGTATTGTGACATTTTGTAAACATAGCTGCACTTTTACAAGGTAACTTTCCAAGGGAACTTTCCGTTCGTACCTTTCATTTCAAAATCTATATGGAAGTAGTCAAATGAAGTCTACACAGTGTCATGTTTCTTAGCACTACTTAAAGTGTGCTTTTCAACTATGTATCAAAATTTATCTAGATATGCAATTCTTTAATTAAAAATTCAACTAAAAATGACAAGCGTGTTAGTGGGTCTGATTTTATCTTAAGATTTTATCTTAAACGTAAATTAAAGTATTGTGGTGTAGCACTGTACAATTTTATTTGTAGTCAAATTCTACTCTTAATTCGGTTATTTTAGGGTTATAATTCGGTTATTTTAGGGTTCTTTCCAATTGTAACCCAATATTCGACTAACATTTCGTAGAAAGTACTGGAATTTTTATGGTTTGAGATTTTAACGATTTTTTGCAACCTGTCAATGTTTTAGTTTATTGTTGTATTCCATGTCTCCAATTTATCTACATATGTAATTTGGACTATGCTCATTTGCCTTCTATGATTGCTACAGAACAATGTTTCAGTTTTTGTAAATGTTTCGTTTTAGGATTCTTGGAAATGCCAGTGACAATGTACATTTGGGATCAGTTCATAATAGGATTGGATGTACCTGATTTTAATGTTTTCATTGGCATGTCTGCTATTTTAATCAAACTCCTTAAGGATCAACTTTTAAAAGCTTCCACGGTATTTTTAGATTTATGTATTTATATATTTATATATTATATATATATATATATATTATATATATAACTTTTTGATCTCTTAATTTTAGTTTTATTTCCTTGCATTATATCATTACAGATTTTAAATTTCTATTTAAATATTTTTCGTCTCAGATTTAGACTTTCTATTTTTTCAATATCTGAATATCTTTTTACAATTATTTGGCATTTATGCGTTAAAGAAGAAAACAATTAGAACAATTGCATCCCTATAGAGCGTAATGACAATAATGTTATTATCATAGTATGCTTTAAATGACTGTCAATTTTTGCAATAATATCATTATTTTAATTATAGCATCATAGAGGTTTTAAATATATTGTAATCTTGGTTGAAAAAATTAACTTGAACTTCGATATTAAATATTTGAAAAAATACTGAAAAACGATAATAAACGGCGATTTATTGAGCATTGAAATTAAGAAATAATTATATTTATGCGTAAGCATTAGAGAGTGGCATCGGATACCCGATTAAGCCCGTCTCGATTTTGAGCTCGAGTCTGGTTCGAGTGTCACATTGTCGGGTGTGGTTCGGGTATAAAGATTGATATATTATAAAAATCATACTGATTTAAATCAATGCTTGATTTTAGAAAGATCCAAGACATTAAATAATACCAATGAATTACTGTTTCCCCTATCAGAAAAGGATTGATCCTAATGATCATTTGATTGGACAAAGATAAATAATCTCAAATCAAGGTCAATGTTTTAGGTCGTGTCCGATACGGATATTAAATTTTTGGGTCGGTTCAGATCGGGTTCGAGTTGTAAATATTTCGATTATATCGGGTTATTGTCCATGTTTACCTCATTTTATCACTCTCTAAGCATACAACCAAAAAAGAAAATTTTTTTGTATCACTGGATTCCGATTCATAAAAATGAGTCAAGCTATTCGCATTAAAGCACCTTAAAATAAACAACAACTTTTTATTTTAGTAAGTCTCTTTAAAAAAGTGCGTGTAATAATGTCTATCAAATATTGAAAATAGTTTTTTTATTAAACTGTTTATATATTTAAAATTATATTTAATTAAGAGGAGAGCTAGAATATACGGTATGTTTTTAAGATGTATCACATTCCTGAAATGATGTGGAACCCCAGCGATTTTGGGAATCTTACTGCCTTGAATTTTAAAAAAGATACATATTGGACTCCTGATATTGAAATAAACACAATGTATGTCTTTGTCATTAACATGCTTATATTTATTTATGTTCCCAGTTTTTTCCACCAGCAAACTCATTTCATTCAATTACAGTATATTTACATACAATTTGTAGTAATGTATTGATTCATAATTGTAAAAATGTATATTAGGACTGATAGCGAATTCCAGAGCACAAATTCACAGTTTGTGTTTTATAAAAATGGATTAGTAGCCCCTATAGCCACCTCTTTGAATGCTAGGCTCAGTTGTTATTTCGATGTTACCCACTTTCCGCATGATGAACATGTGTGCAACATTCAGTAAGTAACTTCAATATACATGCATGTCCTTCTTAAGTCCATTTCATTATATTTTTATATATATATTGTATTATATTAATATTTTATATATATATATTTTTCATTATATTTTTCTTTTGATTATTATCAAATTAGTCCAGCAAATGTTAGTACGTTTTTGGTAAACAATTTATTGGTCCCTTCAAGCACCATGGCGTGCAAATTTTTGCTGTGGTGGAACCTAGGTTTTTAGTATGTTGCATTGTCAAAAAGCGATTGCTTGCATTTTAAAATACGTTCAGTAATAAAGAATAGATTTACAAATAACTAATTGTTTGTACAAAATAGGAATTAAGCATTCTTGCATATACTTAAATTCTTGCTCATAGAATATTTATTTATTTTTTAATAAAAGCATTCAATTCTATAGATCATGGAATATTGATTAAAAAATTGAAAGATACATAGAACTTCGACCTTACTTCTTATTCGCTTATTGATGATTACTTAAATAATAGATATCAATTTGTGCAATTTAAAAATGAATCATCAAATCTTTTGAAAATTGAAAGGGGTGTTTCGCAAGGTTCGGTTTTGGGTCATTTGTTGTTTAATATCTATATAAATGATATTTCCAATCACATAAATATAAAATGTATGTTATATGCAGATGATACATTAATCTATACAACAAACATTGATGAACTACAATCCCATTTATATCTCATACATGATTACTATATCAAAAACATAATGTCTCTAAATATTGAAAAAACTATTTTTGTGCAGATGAATAAACTAACAAAAGGCAAAACAAAGACAAAATTGTATCTTAACAACAAAGAAATAATGGAGCAACTAAGAATAAAATATTTAGGAGTGTTAATTGACAATCAACTAAAATTCAAAGATCATATAAATTTGTTAATTCAAAAAATGGATGGTATCATCAAATTAATTAAAAAAATATCAGATTTGTTACCAAGAAAATGGATCGCAATGTTATTTAAGTCAATGGTTGTATCAAAATATAAGTATTCTTGTTACTTGCTAAAAAATCTATGAGAAAATTCTAAAAGAAAATTAAGTAAGATTTTCAATTGGATGAACAAAATTATCAATAGCAATAATAATAGAATTAAAAGAAAATTGGCAAAAGATTATATGTTATTTTATCTAGATGATATCATGCAACAAAAGATCTTGGAAATATTTTATAAAATGAAAGAAAACATCTCCCTAAAATGTAATATTAGACGTGGTATATATCAATGCAACAAATTTAGATGCAAAATTATGAAGAATTCATTCATAAATAATGCGGTAAAATAATGGAATAAGTTGGATGAAGTACTCGATCTAAAAAAAAGTTTCAATTGTTTAAAAAGAAAGTAACTAATTTTATCAAGAATGCTCCAACAAAGAATTATCTTACCAGTCAAAGAATTACTTCAATGCATACAAATAACTAAGTACATCATTTTTCTACTATCATTCTAA
The DNA here is from genome assembly GCA_900660155.1 of Hofstenia miamia. NCBI lineage: Eukaryota > Metazoa > Xenacoelomorpha > Acoela > Hofsteniidae > Hofstenia > Hofstenia miamia. Next base: position 628,916 of record CABFPE010000021.1, on the reverse strand, counting down.
AATTAATGACTAAGAACTTATTTTTATAATCATTGAAAATACTTTTCGAAACTAAAATGAACTATTATAGTAACCAAGAAATATCACTATCTTTACCTCTGCAACAAAGAAATAGAAACAATTCAATTAGTACTTAATAGTGGTTTTTTGTACACTTTTTCTCTATATTGTAGAAATCACTAACTTTATAAATAAATAAATAAATAAATAAATAAATAAATAAATAAATAAATAAATAAAATTAGTGATTTCTACAATATAGAGACATCTTGTTTTTGTTATAGTAGTAATGTATGAGATATAAATTGGATTGTAGTTCATCAATGTTTGTTGTATAGATTAATGTATCATCTGCATATAACATACATTTTATATTTATGTGATTTGAAATATCATTTATATAGATATTAAACAATAAAGGACCCAAAGCACAACCTTGCGGGACACCCCTTTCAATTTTATAAAGATTTGATGATTCATTTTTAAATTGCACAATTTGATATCTATTATTTAAGTAATCATCAATAGGTGAAGAAGAAGTAAGGTCGAAGTAGTATGTATCTTTCAATTTTTTAATCAATATTCCATGATCTATAGAATTGAATGCTTTTGCAAGGTCTCAAGAAAGAATATATACACTTTCCTTTCTATCTGTGAGTTGTCTCTAATCTTCTACTGTATCCAAAAGAGGATTCCTAGTAGAAGAATGTATTCCAAATCCAAATTGATTTTGATTAAACAAGTTGTATTTTTTAAAATAACAGCTAATCTGTTCGTGTAAAATTTTTTCGAAAATCTTATAAATTCCAGTTAATATTTATATAGGTCTGTAGCTTAACGAAATGTTGCTTATACCTTTTTTATAGATTGGAATAACTTTTGCAACCTTTAGTTCATTAGGATACTTGTTGAATTTAATGCATTCATTAAATAAGAAACACAAAGTCATGCTATAACACTTCTTTTAAAAACCATATAGGATAGTTACAAGTTCCTTTAGATTTTCTAATATTTAAGCATTTTGAAGTATCTAGAAATTCTTGCAATGAAACATATCTAAAAGCAAATGAACTTGCATTGAATTTTAAATTTTTATGTTTCTCAAATTTGTTAGTGATATTATATTGCTGACCACTAAATTTTCCCAATTTTATGAAATCTTCATTAAATAAATTTGATATTTCCAATTTATTGTACACATGATTCTCTTTCTTATCTAATAGGTATTCAGGTTCAAAATTTATATGTGGTTTCACAAAATTATTAATGTATTTCCACTTTTGAGAACATGTATTCATTTTTTCAAAAGAAGATTTCAAAAATGAACTTAGATCTTGTTTTTCGATGCAATACTTCTGTAGATATTTTCATAACTTTTGTCTCTACAAAAAATTTCTATAGGCTTGATGTTTTTCGTTAATATGTTTTTTAAACTTTTCTGAAATCCATATTTTCCAACTAGGAATTCTCTTTTGATTTACAGAAATGATCTTCTTTGTAACTGGACAATGTTTATTATATAATTGATCCAAGTTATTATTGATAAAGCTTAGTTTCTCATTTATGGACATTGAGTTAAAATAGTTACGCCAATTTAGATTTAGTAAGTCTCAAAATAATTTTTCTTTGTTAAACTTTTC
>CABFPE010000021.1:605999-626276 GCA_900660155.1 Hofstenia miamia | reverse complement strand
TTTATATATATATATATATACATTAGGCGACTTATTACTATAACCACCTTAGTTTTTAACGTATTTTCATATCCTTTAATATCTCCCTTAACTTTGGTCAAAATTTGCACTATTTTCGCAATAAAAATGGATCTTGGCTACCCTTACAATTGTTTTCGATGTTTATACTAAAATTAAGACACACCGAAGCTATTATTCCATAACTAGACAAAAATAAGCCTGATGATGAAAATATGAATAATTTATGCAATTTTTAAACTATTTAATAATTCCCATTTTGCTAGAAATAAAAACTGTTTTTGTGAAATGTAGGCAAGACTATATTTTCGACTTTTCAATAAAAATCATGGAGTTAAATATCTATAAAAATTGTATAGTCTTCGTAGTACGATGTGTGATGACCACCTTTACTTCAATGACCTTCTGGAGTCTCCTATGCATACTGTCGATGGACCGCTGCAGCTTTTCGTGAAATTCTTCTTCGCGAAACCATGCACAAATAATGCTACAGATGAGTTGGTTCTTTGTGGTGTTGGTCTGTTGGCTGATTCTCTTTTTCAACACGCCCCAAATTTTTCCTATCGGGTTCAAATCAGGTGAATTTCCTGACGTGATTAGACTCCAGAATTGCGACACGATCTTGGCCTTGTGACATGGAGCTGAGTCATGCATGAATGTGCAGTCTGCCGTCGGGCCGAACCATTCTCGAAGCTGTGTGATCAGTCTGGTGCGCATAACCTCGAGATATGGGTTTTTCTCCATCATCCCTTCGGCTACATGGAGACGTCCAAGACCTTTGGAACTTACCATACCCCCGACCATGACTTTGATTGGGTGTTTTACAGTTTCATGAACAGGAGGTGCCGGACTGCTTGGTACCCGCCAGACACGTCTTCGGGTAGCTCTTTGACACTCAAAGTGACTTTCATCACTAAAGCACACTGTCCTTCAAAACTCTATTGGACGATTTGCATATTCTCGAACAAACTGTAGACGCTTTGTCTTCATTGCTGGGGTCAGTTTGGGTATCTTTTTTGGCTTCACTGACTTGCAACCCAAATAATTAAGTCTCCTTTGGACTGTACGAGTAGCACAACGTTGTAGCAGCTGACGAAGCACTTCTTTTGCGTACAGAAGATTGTCTTAGCGGATCATTCTCACCATTGTTCGATCACCAGCAGAGGTCGTCTTACGCTTTCGGCCACATCTTCCAACACGAGATGGTGCAGTGGTTTCTATTTCAAGTTGTTTTTTGATATTCAAAACATGGCATGATGGATATTGCACTGTGTAGCAATTTGACGGAGAGAAAATTGTAGCTGTCATTTTCGCAACAACAGTAGAGCTCAGATCACGACGCTTGTCCATGATGGCTGACAGTTATGAAGACTAAAGTGAATTCAAGATAAGTCATTCAGTCGCCACCATCAGATTGGACAACTTTGTCATCAATTTTTGTGATGCGTTGTGAATGCAGATACGTTGATACCTTGTGGTTGATACTGATAAACAGGAGATAGATAGAAACAGTATAATAGTATAAATAAAATGCGTCATTAAATGTATTTTAGATATGAAATTGAACACAGAAAGACTGAATGAATTCATAATTTTTGAAAACTATAATTTAACTGGTTAGTACTTTATCTACATATAGGTAAGTAAGGTGTTTATAATAATGTGTCGCCTACTGTATATATATATAAACTCGTACTTGCGCTTTGTACTATGGAAACTTGAGAAACGTGTACAAAGCGCAAGTTGAATCGATTTTTTCTGAGTACAAAGCGCAAGTTAGCAGTTCGGTGTTGAGAAATGTTTTTATATATATATATATATATATATATATATATATGATCCTGGTTGCGTTATCTTTCTTGACATTTCTAAAGCTTTCGATCGGCTCCCTCATTCTATCCTTCTTGACAAATTAAGTTTATTTGGCTTTGATGCTGATTTCATCGAACTCTTTCAGTCTTACCTGTCCAATCGTCGTCAGTGTGTCAAAATCAACTCGTCTATTTCTTCTGCTCTTGTCTCTAGTTATGCTCCTCAAGGTTCCGTGTTTGCTGTACTTTTTTTCCTTATTGCTATCAACGATCTCCCTCAATCTGTCCTCAACTCATCCTGTCTACTGTACGTTGATGACACTGCGTTTTTCAATTTTGGTAGTTCTTTTGCATCCAATATTACCTCTACTTCAATTTTCAATTCATTTTTAAACGCTATGGAAAATATAGACTGATTTCGATTCTGAAAATCATCAGTAACAAATATGCGGGGAAATAAATATTTACAATTGACTACACTATTACAATACAAAATTACTGCATGCATACTAAAATAAATTTAATGTTATCATGCTTTGTTGCTTATTTAGTAATTGATATTTCTTTGTTTGTTTGATGATTAAAGCTTCGCCTATTTTAGGATGTGTTCTTATTTGTATGTAAAAAATTTTTTCTTTAGCTTGGTGTTCATACATAAATATTTCTGATCTTTGGTGTCCGTTAATATGCTCCTTCATTCTTGTTACCAAATGTCGCTTTGTTTATATATATAATTCAATTTTTTGAAGGCTTTAGAAGAAAAGGCTTCCACTGATATACAATATAGCTTTAGCTACTTATATATATTTAAACAGTCAGTATTTTGACAATTCTTGTCAGAAGCTGTTTTCTGCATTCTTGAGAGCTCCTTTAGCTCTATCTTACTATATTAAAATTATACTTTTAATTACTATACATTTGCGTAAATAAGACTTTTGTTAATTACAACTTGCTAATTTTTGTTCGACTATTTCAACTGACGCACTTCGGAGCCCTGTAGCTCTGTGACTATTTATCCTATAGACTAGCATTATATATGATAATGTACACGCTGACTACCTCCATGTGAATTAATTTTTAATTTCTGGATTTATCAATACTGGATTCACAGCATTGGCCAAAAGTAATTGTCAAAATTCTCACTTTTGCAATATGCAATTATTACAATTTATGGGGTAGATTATCTTTGGAGCCTATAGCTCCATGAATTTTTATGCTATTGACACAGTTTACATACCATGCGATGCGCGCTGAGTAGTTCTACGATGAATTTATTTTTATTTTTGCGATTTCATTAATTTACATCGGATTATGACTTTAATACTTTTTTCCTGGTCCATATATATATTATATTTATATCTATGTTGTATTAAACAAATCTCAGCTAGGGGTGAAATTTTTTTAAATTGGAAATAAAATAAACATTATTTCCTTGTTTTGCAAAAACTCATGCAATTGTTATATGGAGTTGTCCAAATTCTACAAATAGTTAAAAATAGTCGTATCCCTAATTTATATATATATATACTGGTTATAATCTTAAGACTTTGAATATTTTTATGACAACTTTTATTGCTTAAGAAATAAACAAAGACATCAATCAAATTTAAACATTTATTAAAGATCAAAAACATTTAATGAAAAAACTTCGGGAGCATTGCTACAAATGCTTGAAGATGACAATGTTTGTCGAAACATGTCGCGATAAAAGCAATAAAAGTTTTCATAAAAAAAAATATATATATATGTATAGAAAAGTAAGAACTGTTAGTGAGCGACATATGCAAAAGTTTTAAAAATTAGTTAATTTTGTAAAAAAAAATATTTAGCATAAATTTAAACATCCTCAAAAAATTCACCTACTTTCTTTTTTAAATTCATTACTAATTTGTGTTGTAGTCAAATTTTAATGTTTAGCCAAAAGAATTGGAAGATACTGTTCAGCGCCAGGCTATATTTTTAACAGTGGAGTCCTTCCAGTATGAGGTGGGGAAAACCTATATTTTTTTGTATCTTTACATATTTAGTATCAAAGAAACTATTATGGCAAACACAAGGAATTACTTATAAACAAGAACCTTACAGATATGCCAATTGTTGATCCAGTGCAGAGTAAGTCGTATTTATAATGTTTTACACTTTAATTGTAATGTTAATAGTACATATTTTTTCGAATTACTCATTCTCATGCACTCTTTAGTGGTGTGGTATTTATCTGTTTAATTCAAACTTCGTATTAAATTGTTATATTTTCTTTAACATTTTTTAATGGTGAATATAAAATTGTTACTTATTCACTGTTTAAGACAGGTTTTTTTAGACGCACTCGGAGATGGATTCGGATCCGAAACCTCATGATCTGGACCCGATCCGAATTTTTAAATGAATTTTAGTTTTCGATCCGAAACGGATCCGAATATAAATAAGTATTCTAGCAATAACTATACATGGACTTAAAATGTATCTCTATTTTTTTCAAATGCGATAAGAAAATTTTAATGCTTTAACACTGTCTTGAGATCAAAAATGGACATATACGCCATACCGGGGAGGACAGGGTAGGGTTTGGACCGAGCTTTGGAAAAATTGGACGACGTACGCAATAGTGCATGCAAATCAACTCAAATGTAGTGAATCTTATATAAATTAAAAGCGATGTGTTGAAATATTACAATAGTATAAAAGATGTTGATGGGAATTTCGACTTTACTTAAAATTTAACCTAAAATTTTATCAAGGCTGTACACCATTTTCCATTTGCAAGTTTATAACAACAAATGTTTTTGGTTGTTTTGCAATTTAATTTTTATGCGATGGCTAACATGAATCGCATTTTCAGATTTGAAATATTTGTCACCAATTTTATAAGTTGTTGGAAAGAATAACAATGAAATTCAATTACAAAATTTCACGTAGATTGAGATTATTAACAGACTTAAAATGGCATTCAATGTGAAAATGTGCGTAATTTATAAAATATTGTACAATATACACAATTTTTAAAATTTTTTTGGATCCGAAATTTTCTCAAGATGTAGATCCGTATCCGAAATCCGATCCAATTCCATCTCTGTACTCACTAATGTATAAATGTGGGTAGTTTAGCAGGCTTTTTCACACAGCAACCAACACAACACAATGGAAGTAGACTGTTGTGTCACACAACATACACAACACAACAGATGAACAAATTACACAATAAATGTATTTGCAAGTTGGGTAATTTTCCGCGCATCCATAATAATAATTGGTGGGTATTTCAGAGATGAAATTGGATCGGATCTATATTTTGAGAAAATTTCGGATCCACGCTTTGTTAATAATTTTGTATGTTGCATATTTTATAAATTACGCATATTCTTACATTGAATGCAACTTTAAGTCTGTTAATAATCCCAATCTAGGTGAAATTTTGTAATTGAATTTCATTGTCAATACAACAGATTCCGTGCTATTCTTTCCAACAACTTATCAAATTGGTGAGGAATATTTCAAATCTAAAAATGCGATTCATGTTAGCCATCACGTAAAGATAAAATTGTAAGGCAACCAAAGACATTTGTTTGTATAAATTTGCAAATGGAAAATCAAAAAACACAGAGAAGCAAGTTCAATACCTTAGTTGTTGCAAACACCGCCAAAATTTAATGATACTAATATAATTTGGGATGCTCTTCAATAAAAAATTCTCATATAAGATGCACTATAAACAACTTGCAATGTCAAGATCAATTTAGTTTTCACAAAGTTTGTGATTATTATAATCACTAATACAAAAATTTTATAGAGAATTAAATAACTAAAAAACTTAAAAATAAGCAGAGATGAATTTGTTGGAGTTTTGGCAGAGCAATTATCAATTTCCACTCATAATCAAAGTCACGCCAATCAGAAACGGGTTTGCTTCTTGTGGGTGGATAATTATAGATGCAAGAAGCAATCTATTTCAAACATAGATAGACATTGGCCGATAATTCTAGGCCCATTTTATGATTGTTGAAAAAAACATTTCTTGAATTTTTTGGTTTGCTTGACAAAAATGGACAGTATTAATTGTAGTAGCAGAAGAGCATTTGATTCTATTGAAATATTTCAAAATTGGACATTGATTCTTCAACACATTGCTTTTAAGTTATATAGGATTCACTAAATTTGAATTGATTTGCATGCACTATTGCGTAAGTAGTCCCATTTTTCCAATACCTCGGTGCAAGCCTAGCCCTGTCCTCCCCGTTATATCGAATATGTTCATTTTGATCTCAAGACAGTGTTAAAGCACTTAAGATTTTCTATTAGCATTTGAAAAAAAACAATTATATTTTAAGTCCATGTTTATTTATTGTTAGAATACTTATTCATTATCGGATTCGTTTCGGACCAAAAATTCTTTTAAAAATTCGGATCGGATCCTAAAATGTTGGATCCGATTCCATTTCTGGTGTGAATTACAGAAATTAATATATATGTATTAAAATGCGTTCGCTTTGCAAGCTACTGAAATTTAAACAAACAAATTTTTTATATATCGAAAACTTTTCTAGTAAAAAATTCCAGTATCAAAAGGAAAAGAATATGAACTCATTTTAATAAAATTTAAAAATCCATATTTTAAAAATACAGTTATAAATAAGAAAAGTAATAACTATTTTTATCTTATGTATGTCTGTAATTTCTTTGAAGGTAGAATTATTTATGATCTTGTGCAATTTGCTAAATGAACACCAGTCTCGTTTAGAAAAATTATGATCTTTGAAAAAATACAATCAAGAATATATGCAATTATTTTATCAAGTAAATTTGAATGAAAAAAATTCGAATAAAATTCATCATCCATCTTATCAACCCACAATAATTTCCATTCTTATACCAAGTACTAATAAGACGGTGCACGACTGACAGTAACACAGATGAGACGCTCAATCAATTCTAAAACTTGGGTACAGCCATCGCAAACCCACAAGATGTAGGCTTGGTAGATTGACAAAGAATTAAACGTGTACTCAACCTAATCCCGTTAAGAGTTCAATATTAAGTCTACTGATATACAAGCCCCAATTTCGCTGAAAATATAACTCCACACATTTCACCTAGTTTCAATTTACTAAAGTCAGACAAGCCCAACGCCCAACGTCACCACTTCAGAAAAATCCAAGCCAATATCAACTTATGAGTACCCAGAAGCTTTTAAGTCTCTATTAAGACTAATAATGAAAAGATACTGATCCTTAACATCTTAGTGTGACCATATGGTTTCGTTAAGTTTTGATCACATATATCAGCAAGCCTATTAAAAATTGGGAAATAACTGGATATTGACACATGTATGCAAAATGTGCTCCAAAGTCCTGGTAAGAGTTTGTGCTAAAAATTACTGTTTACCTGAAGTATGTGAAAATCTTAATTATCTGTGAAAGAAATATCCGATTTCTTAAAAAATTTCAAATTCTCCCCATACCTAATACTTAGACTACAAGGTGGTCTAAAGCTTGCGTGTGCGGAAACTGATCTATGCTATTTTGTTTATTGAGGCGCAATATCAGAGATGATTTCAGGCAACGAAACGTCTCAATGTTTCATGAAATAGCACAGTTTTATAACAGCAATGAAAAAAGAAAGTATCCTCTATCTTGCGTTTCTTCAAAAATTTTTATATCGTTATTAATTCGTGAATTATTCCGTTTATGAAAATTGAAGATTGTAAAAATGTCTGGGTTAACTTAAGTGATATTATTTTGAATTTTAGAGCAACTAAAATTATTAAAATGTTTGGTTTATTTTTGAATTTGTTATAATTTTCTTCTCAAATTCAGACACTATGGCCAAAAATTTTAAGCTAATTACAGTAATTCTATAACAAATTCAGAAAAAAACATTTTAAACCTTCTAATTTTCAAGCAGATTTCAATATCACATTCAAGTTAATTGAATTTTACATAATAAAATAAATAAACTCTGTCCCAGTTAATAAGTAACAGGGTTTTTTTAGTAAAATGAGGTAGTATAATATAAACACGAGTATAATTTCAAGTTTTGATTTTCATTTTTTTATAATATGCACAAGATCCTAAACTATCTAATTCGATCCAAAACCATGGTATTTACGCTATAATAAAACCCCAATTATTGATATAAAACTTTACTTATTAACTGGGACACTGTTTAGTTTGTTAGGAAGTTTGAAAATAAAAACTTAATTTATGTATCAGATAAAGGCAACATTGTTAATTTTGTCACGTTGAATTTTTATGCCACACATAACCTTTTGTGTTCGGTACACACCATACAATGGCAAGCCTGTAGTTTAGGCTTTCTCAATAATAGATTTAAAGATGGTACGGTAAGATTATTAATTTGAAAGTGTACTGTTCTAAATCACTTTCAATTAGATACCCTTACTGTTCAATTAATTGGAAAATTGAATTGATAGTATACATCAAAAATACATCAAACATGTTTTTATGTAGTGTGATATTAGGTCTCTGCGAATACTCGAAATTTATGAATTTACAATTTTCGAGTCGGGTCGAATCAACCTGAGTTGTTAATTTCATATTGACTAGCACATTGCGTGTTTGCCTATTTGAAAGAAATATATATAGGGTAGGTCAGTAAAATAGCCGGATTTTAATATTCTTTAAGACAATGAGAACGTCACAATTTTCAAAAAGTTATTTTACCCGGCAATAGCAAAACATTCAAAATGTATATTGAAAACATAATTTACATACAAAAAATATACAGTCTCAACCTTCTCCCATCCCGAATCACATATTCTTCCAATCCGTTGTAACAGTGGCTAATGAACCGACCTTTTTCTAAAACACCGAGGCACTAGTTATTAATTTATTATAATAATGGTTTATTTGTCTTTCAGAAGAGCACTCTTTGCCATATTCTATTTGATAATTCCTCTTCACTGTGACATACGATTGAGAAATTGCAAACCAAATAGCACACCAAGCCTTCTCTGTGGCACTCGCTTTTGCGGCCATAAATAACAACTATATCTAAAATGAATAATAATTATAATAATTTTTAAATGAATAGTGTTCTTTGCTTACTTTACAACTTATATAATAATAATAATTTAATGAATGGTGGTAATTGTTTACATTACAATACACATCAGCAGTAATGTACACTTAGATTCCGGCTATTTTACTGACTTACACTGTATTTTTTTATATAATTTCCTGATTGAAAAACCTTTCTACAAAAAATGTTTCATGACCTATTGTGGGTGAGCCTTGGTGCCTAGCAGATGATCATAACCAGCATCAAAGTGTTCGAATGCGTTGATATTACATTGGTAGCCTCTCCCTGCTGAGTGTATGATTAAGATTAAATAGTTTTTAATTTTTTGTCTTTAAAATTGTCACTTTCTAGTCATTCATTAAAGGCATGTTAAAATATAAACCTCATTAGCTTTCAAATGTTAAGCAAACTTCATGCATTTATTCAAATGATAGTTGACTGATCTTGCATTGATTGAAACATAAATCCTAGAATATATTTTTTCAGACTGGTAAATCAGTTGATTATGAAATAGTGACTTTACATTTATGATGTTGATAGGCCTATGTGCGTAGACCAGACTCGAAATTCGAAATCCGACTCGACTCGCAGAACACTGTCATATCATCTTAGCCTATGTATAGGATTACAAGTCACTACCAAAAAAAATTAGCAACTCGAAATTCACATAAAAAATCATTGTAGTTAGCAAAAATCTATCAGGTTTGAGATGAATTTTCCAATATTTAATGTTCTCTCCTTTTTATGTTGCTTTCTGAATTGATTGTTACACAAGTGGGCTGGTTTCGAAATTCTAACAAATAGAAAAAGGGTCGTGGTGAAACTAACAAAAAACATTCTAAAGCTTAGCTTACTTAAGAGACCCCACATATAGTTAACTTCTTCAAATTTTGGCTTAATTCATTTGTCTAGGGAAAATGGCGGGTTTTCATATTTTGCCATGATTTGCCCGTTTTCGATGTTATCGGCGATATAATTTGTCATCTTTATTCAACAACGGTCAATGTACTTCTTAACAGAATGTAGTAGAAATTGATGACAGTCCAGATATGTCTAAAAACCTTGTTGGAATCTGCAGTCATCCTTTTATCAATTTCCGTTGCATCGACTGAATTTGAAATGTTTAGAAAATTTCATGAAAATTGATATTGTGAAGAATGCAATGGTTTTCTAAGCATAATTCTGCCATATATATTTGCCAATACTCTACGTTGTTCTTTTTATTACTATGTACCACCGAGAGAGATTTTCAATAGTGACAATGATCAAGATCTTATGCAGAGCCAACATGTCAGTATCACAGTTGAAAAACTTTAGTGTGATATCTTTGAAAGAATTCCTTGAAAATTAAGATCGCACCAGTATTTTATTCAAGTATTAGTAATTTGCTTTTACTTAGGGTTCGCATATACCACATATTTTTGTCTTCGGAAGACGGTATAAATATTTGATGAGTTCTGTGATTTCCAAACATTGATACATAGGGTATTTTACCAGTATGTTATCTTCAAATCCTGCTATATCAGAATTCTGTCATCGAGTCTGTACCCTTTTAAACGATTCGTTAATATTTTTTGAAGCTATAAACATTTTTGGGGAAGAAGTAATAATCAGAGCTAACATTTATCGTTTTTTTCACAGTTTTCAAAGATATAAATACTTAATTATGTCTCAAATTTGTTTTATATGCAATATACTTCAAATTTAATAGGGAAGTTTCATTCTCTATTTTCGATTAAGTGTATTACATAATATGCTATTTATTAATATTATTTACGAATTACTGACATTAGATGAAAGATGAGAAAGTATTCAATACATGTTTTAGTTTTTTTTTCGGAAGTTTCTTTGTTGTATCGGATAAATGTCGCAAGTCTAGATTAGGAATTCCAAACTGGAGCAAAAATAATCCAACAACTGCAACCAGCGCATAAATTATAATTGGAATTTTCACTGAGATTGCATTTAACTGTAGAATACCGAATTGCATTTCACTCACAGATGAGTTTATGAATAACTATACTGATACAACAATAAGCAGAAACTCACAAGTTCGTTTTCGAGAAATTTTTTTTAACAACAACTATATATAATATATTGACAAAATAAACTATGGATATAAAAGCATAGTTTATATAGATATTTCCACTTAAAGCCTGCCTGTCAAAAATTAGGCCTAGATAGATACCATATCCTATTGACCACAAATAGGTGGCGATCAATTTTGAAATAACAGCCCTACGTGAATGGAAAATTTCGCTCATAGTTCTTGAAAAGGAAAGCATTGAAGCTTGCTCTTCATTAGAAAAATTTTGCTCGATGTTCTCCAAATTGCAGTCATCAGTCACAATGTTGTTGTCTTTTGCTAAGTTTCTTAAAACTATTGTAGCATCCTGAAACCTTCTTTTACTAATCAGCCAATGAGGGCTTTCTGATACATAAAAATAGCAAGCTATTGCTAACACATATATTTTCATCAAGATAACAAGTAACTGATACCTCCAAAATCTTGTAATGCAAATGCTATTATAGCTGAAAAGACTCCACTGCAACCAGAAACCACCCAGTACAACATACCAAACGATGTTCTATGTGATTTACCGACGGATTCCGTTATTAAAAGGGTGCTTGAGTTGATGAAGAGTATGAATGATATGCCTGTGATGAAGTGTCCCAATTCAAACCCGTAGATATGATCAGTAAAAAGCGATAAGCATGTTGAAATGTATCCAATCGTCGAGACATATATAGGAGACTTTCTTCCCTATTGATTTTGAAGAAATGCGCAATTATCTCTCCAATAATCAATCCAACTAAGAAGATAATTTCCAATAAAGAAAAATATATATAACCTGTTCCACATGCTAAATCGTATTCACTGAAGACTGTGCTTATTTCTTGGGAGTACACGTAATTTGTACAGTTCTTTAAGCATTTATTTTCAAACGATAAATTAGTAAATTGCTCACATGAAAAATCAACTGTTGCTGCTGTGAACACAGAAACATACCGATAACTTCCGCAAAAGAATCCGTACAAATCAATTATTAAATTGATTCGAATTTGGCCCCATCCAATTCCACATTTCTCTATCCACTGTTCGCTTTTCATTTTTGTTTGTTGTTATATAGCTACGCAGGATGTTAGTTGTTTACCTGGGAAATACTTGACTGAATCCACATGCAAATGCTTCAAGGCTTTTGGGAATATTACCTTGAAATTTTGATATTAGAATTTCATGTAATTTTCGAACAGTTTATATAAAATAGCATTTTATTACTTTTTTAAAGTTCTATGTTAATAATTTTGCAACCTCGAATGAAATATGCTTGTAAATACCCATCATAATGCATTAATATTAAATCGTTTGTTGTTAAATAATGTTCAATAATTATTTAATTTAATAAAAATAACATTTTTAATTTTGATGTGTGCGAACAACTGTTATAATTCTTAGATGCTCGAAAAATTTTGGGCAATGTGATACGGAAAGCAGAAATGTTTCCAAGCATAAGGCTATTCGGTGTACTGCTTCGCAATTATTTCGCATAGAAAAATGTTGTTTTCTTTTGTTTATTTTCTTCTTTGGTGTATTTTAATGTTTTACCGAGATATTGTTGTACTTAATTCAATGTTAGATGCCGTTATGTACATTAATTAGTATTTGCATATAATTGTTTTGAGATAAATGCACATGGATTTAGTTCTAATTTAAGAATTATCTTTTGCATAGCTTTTGGCGTTCCTGCTCCATGGACACACTGGTCAAAAGAGGTTATTCCTGAAAGAAAAAATCCAAAGGATCGTAAATATGCCAGAGAACAAAGAGCTGCAATACGTCTTCAGTAAGTATTACTCTACCAAGCATGATGAGTTGTTTAAATTATTTTAAGACCCAAATGTATTCAACGCTTTCTCACCAGTTATATATATTTCATTTTTTTAAATAGTTCTATGCACAGTTTTAGATTTAAAGCACACCAATTATCGTCCCTAAACTTCAAGAAGGCGTTTATGCGTCAGAACTAATTATTTGCATTAAACTTTGGTATATACTACCATTACGTTTACTAGGATACCTGAACATAATTATAACAAAGTACGAAGTAGCAGATTTGATACTTTTTACTGCATCCCACCAGTTAAGGGTTAAGTGACCTAAGCTTAGACGTGGTGATTGATGTTGAAATTGATATCATATATTTGCTCTAACCCTTTGAGGCTTGGTGGTGCACATATCTCCCTCCTAAGCAAATCTACAGTTTAGTTGCATTCTGCATGACTCATCTTATGATAATGCCAAGTTAATACATTTATAAAGCTCCTCACATTTTGGTTTTTCTACTTGAGAGTGATATTCCTGTTTGATCAATCTGATCACTGATTTGTAAATAAATATAAATAAGCCAATCATGTGGTTAAAAAGGTCATTTGTCAACCAATGTATGTGCAAAATATTATATTGATCCTAGTTTCTTGCCATCTTGCCATGCATTTTTGGCAATCATTAATTGACTCCCTTAAGGACTGCAGATACATTCGTACATATATGTACCACTGTAGTGTAGAGGCATAGATGCATTTCAAGATTTAATTTTGGTGAAGGGATGCTGCTTACCATCGGCTTAATGCATTATGCGTATTTACTACTAAAGTAACTTCAGTTTGTTTATGTGCCCTAAAGTGCTAAAATATATTATTGTTTTACGTGCATATTTAGAGAACAAAAAACTGAAAAGGAGTTGGACAGAGAAAAGTTCTTAGATAGTGAGAGGAGAAGACTGTACGTTTTTACTATAATTTATCGTGATAATTCTAACCAAATTTTAGAGCAGAAGATGAAGATTTTGTTAAACAGTTGAATACTGATAGACAGCGAAATGAAAATGAACGCTTAACATTGGAAGAGGAACTTGAAAAGGTATGAAATATAATATTAAGTAGTTTCATTAATTATATATCATAATTTATGTCTATATATACATGGTGATCAAAAAGTCCCTTGCGGGTTTTAAACGTTTCTATTTATTTTAATAATTCATCGAATGTTTGCAAACAAGTTTCATATCAAAATTCATATTTCAAAATTTATTTTAATGTCTTTCAAATTCATCGATGAGAATTAAAGGTAGTCTAATTTTGAAAATTGAAAATTTTGACTTCTGTGTAACTTCACTGGGTCATTTGGTCCCATTTTGTCATCTGAGTCTCTTCCTTGTTTGCATTAGAAAGATATTTGTTATATTCGTTTATTCAGATTGGTCATACACATGAAATGAAAGACAAAGTTTCTACTGATCTTCCTCCATTGTCCACAGTGACTTTGTCACCTCTTTCCACACGTTTCATTGCTTCCGTTGGAGCAGATGATCCCCATATTCTGCAGTTATGGCGATTGAGAAGTCCACTAATGTTGAATGTTGCCTCGTCAGAAAATATTATTCGTTTCAGAAACTTTTCATCTTCAGTAATCAAGAAAAGCAGATCGTTACACATTTGAACTCGGCTGACGCAATCGTCTTCTGATAATCCTTGATGTACTTGCAACTTGTATGGAAAATTTCTTCAGTCCAACTTTCAGCGGATGTTGTACATTTTCATTAAAAAGACGTTTCATTGCACAGCTTTCGGATAGAGGTGTTGCTGTTCTAGAACTTCTCCACGCTCCTCTTCGTTAGATGGTCGCCCACTTCTTTTCCTGTCCAACACAGAGCTAGTTTCCTTGAACCGAGTGAAGGTGTCTCGGATTGTCCTTTCACTTGGCACCTGCCACCCATCACGTGCAAGGTGTCTTCTTACAAGGGTCACAGATTGCAGTTGAGCCATCAATAAAACAATCTGAATTCTTTTATCAACGCTGAGCATTATCAAAACTGTCGCATAACCAACGAAATTACCAGTGAATGGAGCAGAGAACTTAAAGAATTTAAAATTAAACTCTGTTTAATGCTTACAGATGAATCTGAAACACATTCAAATAAATGTTGACACATGAATTTTGATATGAGACTTGTTTTCAAACATTCGATCAATTCTTAAAATAAATAGAAACGTTTAAAACCGGGACGGGACTTCTTGATCACCCTGTATATACCACTAATTGATTAATCTTTTACTAAGAATTATGCGGATTCTTAGTGATAAAGAATTGCTCAGTAACATGCTGAAACAGACTTCTATTATCTCTAATTGAACACCAAATGCGGACTTTCAAAAAGTAGACACATTTTTTTATGAAATGCTCTGTATAGTGGATAATTTTCTATTCCATTTGCGATGTAGGCATGCATTGGTATCTATATTTTTCTGATTTTAATTTTATTTGCGATTTTTAGTCATGTTTTAGTAATATAATGTTAGTATACAATTTAGGAACGTATTGCTCGAGAGGAGACACAAAAACTTGCAAATGCAGAGATTTATAAACTACAAGAAGAAGTTCAAAAGCTCCGTCGGCAAATAGGCCAGGTTCAATTTTTATTATAAATATTTCTTTTTACTCTCCATTTTTAGTTTTAATTTTTTAAGAAAAAAATCGTTAAAACGTATATTTAATGTATGTAGATCTTAAGTTTCCTTAAAAAATTTATTAATGTGCCACAACTCATAATATCTAGCTACGTAGATAGATTGAGCTTTTTGTAATTTTATTTTTGTGTTTAATATATTTTTTTCCAAAATGAATCTGAGAAAATTTGCATGAACCGAGCAAGGCTGTCTAATTGATTATATGGATATGGGCCGGTCCCTGTTGCAAAATGGGCATTCATTTCCAAATCTGAGTTACATATATTTATTGCAGGTCCCACTCCATATCATTTATATTCTGCAGTTGTTATATTCTCCACGTGTAAAATCATATTTTAGATTTTCTATTTGAATAGTAACATAAAAAAATTTTCAATAACAGTCATTTTAATCTTAATACCTCGATATATATTTTTGTATTTTTCAGAAATAAATCTAGAAAAATTCAATTGATTTTGTTTTAAACGTTTGAATTTTAAACTGTTAAATTTAAGCAACCCAGAGATTTTTTAAAAATTGTTTATAGTTTCTTGATAAACATTTTATACGCTTATAATTTTCTAACTAATAAAGATGTATCCAAAATCTGAAAGCCCCACATGATAGAAGAGTGTTTCCTCGTTCATTTTCGTAAACCGCGGCTGATTGCATTCTTATTCAGGGGTGCTATTGCGTGTGAAGCCTTCGGTCGACAAGCGCCTTCGGTTCCTCTCGGCATCTCTCAATAGTTGAGGTAGGCCATCTGTCAATCTATTTTACCGCTAACGCGAAAGTGTCAAAATAAGTGAAAGCGTACCAAAATAAGTGTAAAGGGAATAAGCCTTCAATTTTCCCATTGGCTGGCGCAACAAATGAATGAATATAGCAGTGACTTAATAACGAATTTGTCTTGTTGATCTACTTTTGTGCAATTCAAGCTCTGCTTTGTTGTTGCGTTACTTTGTGCTTTGAGTGTTAATTAGTGTTATTTCGAAGTTTTTTTGTTTAAAAATATTTTCGATAAATGAATAAGCAAGCAGCACATACAATTTTTATTCAATCGCTTTCCAAAAAATCCTCAATATTCAAAGATTGATGTTTAGCCAGTCTTCCTTTCGATTCTGTCCAAGCATGCTCAATTATATTGAGCTCAGACTTTGCACGTGTCAATTTGGGATAAAGGCTACCTCCTTTTCTTCGAAAAAGTGCTTGGTGAATCGTGGTGTGTGACAATGTTCTTCCTTTTGCTAAAATAAAATCATATAATGGAGGACTGCCAACAAATTTTCACGCAAGATTGACACATAATTAGCTGAATACATTATTCCATCAGCTTTGATGATCTTGCGCATTTCATTTGCTGAAAAGCACCCCTATGTCATTATCCAATTCTCGCCACATTTAAATGCGGTAGTTGTGTATTTGCTGCAAACTCTCTTTGATAGTTCTGATCGCCTCCTAACGTACTTCAGACGCCTAAGGTATAGTTCTATTTTGCTCTCATCCGAGCAAATGATCCTTATTCAATACTGGATAGTATACGTTTTTTCCTTGATGCATCCATCTTAGGCGATTTTTCTTTTGTGTTTTGGAAACAAATTCTACCCATAAGTTGATATCACACTAGAATTCTTCTAACAATGGATTTGCAGAAGAGATTAACCGTGGACCACTCTGCGTTAGCTGCCTGCAAATTTTTCAGGGATCCCTTTTCAATGGATAATTATCATCTCTATAAGTAGATTTACGAGGATACCCTGTTTTTTTGAACACCAATATTGTTCAATCTTTCTTAAATTTTGTTATAAGGCACCCAACAGGACTTCTTGTAACATTGGTGAAATGGCTAATGGAGGCTAAGCTTAATTAATTTTCTAATCGATCCAGGAAGGTATCAGGGTATTATCTTAGAGGTAAGTAACGTTAAAGTGTTTGGCAATGGGTTCACAGTAAAATTGATTTTCATAACTATTCAAACATTTAAGTAGCCATTATTTTAGTGTGCTGTCTCAATACTTTTGTCCAACTCTGAGAAAGTTCTGCTTACATAAGATCCAAAGAGGAAACATTAAGTCACAAATATATTGGATTCAAATTGTTTTCTAGAAGTGACATGAGATACATTTTTATTTTATCTAACTTCATTAACTGATTATTGTACATAACTAAATCACTAAGCTATTTTAATTAATAAATTGGTAACTGTCTCAATACTTTTGTCCAGATCTGTAGGTATGGAGAGAATTTTACACTTCTAAAGAAATTTGAATTTCAATGAGAATTATGTGAATATTTTAAGTACTTTAGTTACAGCAATGCACTATATTACAAAAAAATTTCAGCATTGTGTTCGGGCACTTTCACTACACAACACGATTTCAAAATTTCATAAGTGGTGTTTGAAAATTTGGACAAAACGGTATTTTCTTTGAAAATTACATGGGAACCAGAGGCATACCCAGAGAGGAGGGACTTGGGGAATGTCCCCCCCCCCCTCAACAGAGCACAGATTCTTACATTCCTTATGAAATGTATGCCTATAAAAACCATTTTAGATTTATATTAACTATTGGTTTTACTCCATGTCTGCAGAAGCATGCAATGTTAAATTGATATTGCAATTATTCCAATAATTGGAAATTGATTAATCTAATGCATACTTCAAAAACAATCGATCAATGTATTACTTAAGAAAAATTGCCAATAATTTTAGATTCACTAAAAAGTTTTTAACTACCATTTACAGTTGAGAATTTTGCTGAAGCATATAATCAAGTCTCGATTTAAGAACCATTATTGTCCTTTCTAATGTGATCAACATTGAACCTATTCACCCAAATGTGAAATCCGCAATGGAACTGATCGTTTGGGACTTCGTTTTTGATTTTGATGCCAGTTTTAGAAAGAGATGCACTTGTTTGCTAAAACATTCCAACCAGAGGCGATATCATGTACGTACTGCAAACTTGTGTCGAAGAAAGCAGAGTGATGTAGATCTCTGATATGAATCAATTGTAATTTCCAGTTAGAGAAAAACTCATCTTTCTCTCGGTGAACGGCAACAGCATAAACGACATTCAACGATTTTTTGACCGTTCAGTTAAATTTGGTTTTTATTCGAAATTCATATGCGTGGAAGAATGGTCAATGCAACGGGATCGGCAACTTTTCAAGAGGTGCATTGACGATGAGTATCATCAACTAAGGCAGATTTTTCCTCCAACACGAGAGGGACGAGCAGATCTACGAGCATCGTCGAAATGGATTATACCACGCACAAGAACAAAAATAGCAGATAATGCATTTATATTCAAGTGTATTATGCGTTTTTGTGTGTATTTATTAGTAAAGGTTTGTAATTTAACCTTTATGTTTGCAATATAGAATGTAGTAGTAGTAGTAGTAATAACATAGAAATGACTGTTGATTGCTCTGCACAGTTTGATGACTCAAGAAATATTTCATGGTACCACTACCAAGTTCACCTATTTATATATTGAAGGCTTAACATTAGCCTTATTTCTTACAATTGTTATCTTCTGGTGGACTTCTCAGGGACGAGATAAATATAAAAATACATAGAGTATGTTTAAATTGATATTTAATGATACTTAATAAATATATATTTAAATACATATTTTCGCCTTTGATTACGTAAAGTTATTTTTAAGAGGTTGCACCATTTAAACCTACCTTTCAAACACCGCTCCAGATATAATATTGTCACCTCAACCCATAATTACAAGATTTGGAAGGTGGATAGACGCTGCGGTGTGCGAATTATAACATCATGATAGCTGAAGAACCGGTGGCCTTGTCAACTCACTATGAATTTCATTCCGATGTCATTTGGCCGGAGATCTGGTCTACAATTGTCACTGCAGATTTTGCCCTCCGAGATAGCAGAGTGGCATGTAGCGCAATGAACTGACGAAGACCAAAACCTGCGGCTCTTTCTAATTGGAATGACGAAGATTTAGCTCTATTGTAAGCTATAACGCGCAACTGTCATTTTCCAACTACAAAGATCTGCTATCAGATAAAAGATACAATTTGTTAGAGGAAAACATCAAAAGACATTTATTTTGTATTTGCAATAAAATTGATTTACAGTTTGAAGCACATATTTGTTTTTAGCACTGTTATGTCATAATTTTGGCAATTAATTTTAAGTCAATATTTTTCTGGTCTCTAGTTTTGATTTCAAACCTAAGAATATTAAACTATGATTGCAGCGCTTACATATCTATTGCAGAATCAAATTTGACATTAGCGATTATGATTATTGGCAACATCAAATTTTTGTTTTTCTTGAACAAATTCTTCTTGGTGCTAAAGGAAGTACGAAGCACTAGTAACCTTGACTTTTATCTCTCAACAATGATTTTTATCAACAAGTGTCAAAGAAATGTGGCGAATTGGAATTAAGTGGGTTGAGCTGGATTTAGGCCGGGCAGGAACTGGGCCTAAATTTTTCGGCTTAAGTTATTAAGGGTTAAGGAAAGAAATGTCTAAAAATCACTCTACACTAAAGGAAGGAAATGTTTTCTATTGAACCTAGGAACTCCCTGCACCGACTGAACAAAGGAGCACATAGGTGCCTTAAAAATGGCTTTATAGGTGTAGGGAAAAATAATTTAGTGTTAGTAGTTTATAACATAAACAATCATTATGCTGGTTTCGTTTGCTAGGTTGAAATGAAATTAGAAAAATCTTTTCGCAATTCAATAGTTGTAAGATCTTCAAAATAATGAATGAACTTCTTTACTTGTAGGCATATATATATATATATATATATATATATATATATATATTTGCATATATATGCCTACAAGTAAAGAAGTTCATTCATTATTTTGAAGATCTTACAACTATTGAATTGCGAAAAGATTTTTCTAATTTCATT
>CABFPE010000021.1:541135-605765 GCA_900660155.1 Hofstenia miamia | reverse complement strand
CAAGGAGTCCCGATTTGACTCCTTGCGATTATTGGTGTTGGCCCTACCTCAAGTCATTGGTTTTTGAAAACAATCATCGTTTTGCAAGCTTGAACGATTTGAGACAAGCAATTGAAACAAATTTTCATGCTATTCCACTAAAACAATGTCGCGATTCAATGAGAAATTTCCAGCAGAGGATTCATTTCTGTCATGATGCAAAAGGTGGGGTCTTCGAATAAACGATAAATGAATTGTTGTGTCAATGAACTTTTCATAATTGTCTAAACGTTTCTTCTAACGTTCCTTTTAACGTTGGACATAAATCATGTTTTTTTATTTCAAGTACATGAATCATATGTTATCTATTGTAACTTTTTTATTAATTCTGTACTAAAACTTTTGGAACACCCGGTATATATATATATATAGAGAGAGAAAATTGTTCCTCTCCTCAGAAAAAAGCTGAATGCACCCCTGATGGTAACTTTAGCTTCAATACTGTAATTTATTTAGTTTATCTTTTCGTTATGTATTATTATTATTATTGTTGAGCTTATATATTCATACGTGCGTAGGGCCCAATATTAGTTAAGTCTGGCTTTGGATAGCGCCTAATGGTTTATTGACTGCATGATGAAAGAATATCTCCATACCTATATTTTGAAGGTGTATGTATTTTTTTAAGTTTATGCAATTTAGGGAACACCACCACCTCCAGCTAATCTACCACAACCACCATCAGCTCAGGCTCCTTCTCGAATCAGGTAATTGTTAATAAAATTTATTTCCTTGCACTCGTTATATTGTTTTAATGTTCATTTTTATCTAACTTTTTTATTTTTCTTGTTAATAATGCGTTTAGCTCTCTATAACTATTGTTTCATGTAACACATTTACAAAACTAACTTTTACATTTTACATTATGGTACTAACAAATAATCACTAACATGTTTGTAGTTTTGGATTTCCCCCGCCGACCCCAGCTGCAACCGACCTCCAATCCACGAAGCCTGCAGCCGGCCATCGCAGTGGAACATTGTGATGTTACAACCTTGCTGCATGCGTGTGATTTCCTTGTGTGAATCTATAGGTCTAGTGCTTTCATTGGCAATCTACTATCCCTCATAATTATATTTCTACAGTACATGCTAATGCGTTTTGACCTACTATGCATATTTTGTGAATTTTTAATTTTTACCACCAACTTTGCATTATAAATTTTTTTGTAACATCAGCGTTTTAAAATTATTTTAATTGCGTTGTTATAGAAATTTATATAAGTAGTGTTGCCAAAATTTTAGATTTGATTTTGACTTAAAGTAACTTTACTCTGAAACGTGTATTCCATATTTCTACTCAAATCCTAATTTCACAGTGAGGGTATTTGTAATGAATAATATCTACTGAACGTTTAAAATTTTTACAAAAAAAATTTAGCAATTACACTTTGATAACTGGTTTCCATCCTCCACCCAACTCTGCTCTTTCCACAGAAGCTCCCAAATCACCATATGACGTCATGACTGGTTATCTACATTACGCTGCTGATGCCGTCAATTTCGGTAGTTTTGAGGATTAATATTATTTTGAATGCATGAATATTTAAACAAGACTTTAATTGTTTAATCTCCATCCCTAATTACGAGGTAAAGATACTTACATAGTTATTTTAAACAGACGGTGTTTTTTGACAAGGTTTACTTTTTCAACATTTAACCGCATGTTTGAATTCTGCCGAGGCATATTAGTGTACTACGTAACTCATCGTCAAACTTCAGTATAACAGGAATTTCCAAGATTTTATATCTAACTATGAAATAGGCCTCAAAATGATCACCTGTCAATTAATCGTGTGCTTACATATACTTTGCTGCATGTATATGATTATCACTATAATATACATATTACTTGATATTCTTTTTTTCCAATTGGTTCTTTTGGTAGCCATATATTAGAAAACGTAGCTTAATATTAAACTAATATTGCCAAAAGTTATTATTGTTAGAAAAGTTGATGCATTTTAGTCGCACATGGTATTTCAAGGCAGGATCTTGACGAAATAACGTCACAATACCAGAAAAAAGTACAATCATATCAAAGAGAGGCAGAGGTATCTAAATTTCAATATAATATTGTTGCTTTAAGGGAAATGATTTCAAACCCCAAACATTTATAATTTGTTTTTATGTATAACAAAAACTTTTACTGCACTCAATCTAAGATAATGCACATCAATGATCTAATTGAAATGCTTTCAATGATTTTAAAAAGTTTTTTTGGTATTTAAAACTTTTATGTCATAACTTTGTCCAAAATTTTTTAGATGCTTTGAAATGTTCGAGTTTTTATTATTGTCTCAGTTCTATTAAAGTTGAAGTATGGTAAAAATCAGTGTTTTATATTTTTGGGACATATTTAAGCCGTACAATATAGTAGACACTGAGTTGTTAAGAGTACATTTAGCAAAATTTGATAAAAGGAACTTTTAAATCAAGCAATAAATAGGTCCTACATTACACTTATTGCATTACGCTACATAATTTAGGATGCAAGTGCTGTGATCACATCCTCTTTTTTCTTTTCAGACTTGTGAACCACATTGTGATCATGACGATTACATTGAATTTCATTAGAGACAGTGCTTCTATTGCAAAATTGAATTCTGAACTCCACTTTAAACTTCAGAAAAACTCCAACTTTGTTTTTCACTATGATTTCTTTACAAGCACCAAACATTAGAAATGAAGCCAATCAAAACCCATTTAAATTCCCACAATATAACATTTTATTTCTGATTAAAATCAAATATTATTTGGCATTATTGCCTTATTTGGTTACTTCTACCAATTTATTGTTGTAGAATGAATTTCAACAGGATGGTGACTACATGCCAATTATTCACCTGATACTTAGCGTATCAAACATTTTCTGTTTACAGAATATTGCGCTTACATAATTTCAAACTATATAAAATCTAAATATATGTTATCATACCAGATGTACAAGTCTGTCATTGTGCTTCGGACAATACATATTGCATATAGTTTGACAAAGAAATTGAAGTTACGCACTTTAACATATGCAAGAGTACTACTTAAGCGTAGTCTTTGAACATATGTAAGCATCTTTTATTATTTGCATGGTTAGCTTATACTCCCCACGTTTAACCAGTAATGGAATGAAATGGTGTTTATACCAATTCATTATTTTGTTGCGCATGCTTAATGCTATTGTAGATGCTAGGTCAGGATCAAGAAACGCAGATTTAAGCCGCGCATAAAACTCCTAATTTGAGTAGCTTTTTTTAATTTCATAAACAAATCTTAAAACATGATTTTCCATGAATTTGCTTGCTCTATGATTTTTTCATCATGGTGTTTGCGTAATGCCAAGATATACTTGTGATTTTCTCAGAAACCATTAATTGTTTGCATACACTATTTGCCAGTACTACCAGTACTACATACTATTACACTTCCATTTGGTAACGTAGTCTTCAAGTTGAGTTTTGTGACTTGGTCTGAGTTTAAGTATTATTTACATTTCAAATTTAAGTTCGAGCATTTTTCAAAAAAATTTCCTAATTCATTAAAGTTTTTTCAAATTTTAACATAGTGGCGGGTTTTAGAGTTAAAATGAAATTGATAAATAAACTGAAATTTAAAGTGATTGACTTTTTTGCTGCAATGTAAATTTGATTGGTTTAAATATTATTTTCAAAATCGGACTTTGATTTGAAAACCTTGAATAAATGGTTTCTTTTACATTTACAACTAATTGCAGTTTTAATGCAATATTAAAAGTAGGTCATCTAATAAACTAAATTATTATTATGATATTTTTTATATTATCTTATAATTTAGATTGAGGTGTTTGGGCATGCAATGACGGAACATGATTGGTCCCTCTATACAGAATCTGAGAGAAGCACTTTTCTTGAAGAAGTTGATCGACGTTTGAAGAAAAAGCTTGAACAAGATTACGCTCAGTTTTTAAATTAGTTTTTTATTTCTAAAATCAATTATTTTGATAGTGTTAATATTGAAGGTTTATTTCTCACACAATTTTACACAATCTAGAAATTGTTGATCCAACTAATATCAACAATTCAATTTTTTTGTAACCTGTCAAATTCACTTGATCCAGCTCATCTTTAAATAATGACAAAACATAGATTCACGAGGTAAACACAATATATTAACATCAAAATATGCAATAAGTACTGTTAAAGTTCTTTAATTCCAAAAAATAGTTGTGTGTACTACACTTCCAACATGTATTATTGTAACAACATCACCATTAAAACCCGTTAACACATGAATATTTATATGGATACTCTGTAAAAGTAAATTGTAACTAACTAAATTCAATTTCAGCTTACGATGTTTCGTAATTTTTAGTGTGTATTCATATTGTAGATATGTATATTTTTTGTAAATATTGTATATACTTTTGTTGTACACAGTTAAATAAAGTTATTGATGTATAGTACATGGTTACAAATAATTTTTGAAACAGTTCTAGGGAAGTTTTCACGTCATTCATTATGAATTTGCTTGGAGCGTTTAATCATGATTGTTAAAACTTCATCAGTCATTCAATTCCACACCACCCAGATAAATAAAAAAATTATAATGCATTAAATTTCCATACTCTCTGGGTTGACATTAATAATCGAATTAAAAGTTCATTACAAAAAGCAATTACTAAATGTATCCTACTGTTTGAATAAAAATTTGTTAATAATTTTGTTTAGCAACTAGAAAAACTAGTTATTTAGGTTAAAGAGTTTTGATAAGATGAGATAGTCTATATTCTCTTAATTTCTTACAATGAATCGTTGATTATTTAAACACAACCATTTTTACAAAATCCACTTCGGATAATACTTCGGACAATGTCACGCATTTCATTATGTCGTCTTGCTACAAAACCACAAGTGGGACAAGAGAGTGCATGTGCAATAGAGAATCCTTTGCTGCATACGCATGTTGTTGACATATCGGCAGATTTAATACCATACCTCAAACCAATGTTATCTCTAAATTCTCTTTTGTTGAGATGAAAGCCTTCTTCTTCTATTGCAAGGGCCGCTAGCCAGGAGTAGCAACCTTTGCTGGTTATTGTTTTAATAGCATTTTGCTGATCTGTATTCAGTTATCTCTAACATTTATTGACACTTAGATTCGATTTTATCATGTTTTTCTTTTAAACAGATCTTCAAGAGGCTATTCTGTTCAGCTGCAGTAGTCGGTAATATTTTGTGCGATTGTGATAAAATTAAGTTCTTAAAGGGTTCCGTAGCTTTGCTAGAGAAATATTCTTCACAAGTCGAGACTTGATCATTAATACCTAGACTACCAAATTTCGTCGGTAATCGTAAAATTGAGTCAGGTTACAATCTAGATCGTTACCAAAAAACTTTGCAAATAGTTTGTCTGATGTTATCCTCAAGAGTCCTGAAAGTTTCGAATTGAGTCTGTGTAACTCTTTGTGTAAACGACCACTTGAATTGGATGCTCTTCGAGAAACACGAATATACCGCATGTGGTTGAGTGTCAGCAATTTGTGAGGCAGCGAGCGGTTGGTCCTGCTGAGCTCTCTGTCCTACGTTCACTCGGTAGTGAGAATTTCATAATGAGTTAGCTTAGCAGAATCACATCTGCTAAAATTTTAGCTCCCTGCAACAATCTATCAAAGGAAGAGCTTTTAACATTGCACAGCTTACTCCACACCGTTCTCGCACACGAAGAAAAGGAGGTTCCGCCGATCAAAACTCCACGGAAAGATTAATGGACGCAAGTTTCACCGGCTAAGAAAACCGTCGCAACATCACAAATTATCACAAATCTATCCGCTTCCTCACAAACACAGGACGTACGAAAACGCCGCGCCAAACAACTGCGAACAGATGCAAGCATGCTTATTAAAAAGATTCAAGAACTAACTTTTCTTATCCACCAAAACGCGAAAATTCTAGAGTATACCGTTTTTAACAACTTTCAATCTTTTTATTTAGGAAATAAAATCAACCGTAAATTATTTGCACATGATGGTATTCATTTCTCAAGAAGGTTACTCAACACTGGCGCGCAAGACCAGAGAATTCTTTGCTGAAACACCGCCCCGAAATCAACGCTATTACAGCACTGCACCGCCATGCCGCTACATACACGTAGCTCACGTTCGAACACCCGCAGCGCCAATCAGTTCTTCCGCCTCATCAGTTTAATTGGCCTAATGAACACGCACCACAGAATTTTCATTAAGCCTACGCTTCCGCCCTGTCATCTCCGCCGCCTAATTTCTTCACACTAGCAGAAATTCACAAGCTAAGATCTTACCTAACTTTTAACAATGTCTTGTAAATATTTATATTTTGTGCACTTACTAACGACGCTCAGGCTATGGAAATTTCATCTAAATGCTAAAAATAATTTTTATTCAAAATTGTTAATCCTTCTATTGTTAATTAACTTATTTTTTGTTGATGAAAAATATGAAACTACCCATGTTTTGAATATAAAAAGATGAACATTATGCTATTATAAATTATTTCAATATTCTCCTATCATCGTGTTTATCAGCTTTAAAAAATTACTAAGTATCTCAATATTTTCGTCTTATTATTAATTCTTCATGACATTGAAAAGAGCCCTGGTCTGATTTTAGATTACGGTATATTTATTTCGAAAGATTGAATGCAAAAAATAGCACTATTAACTATGTGCATATAAATTTTCAAAACCTGTCAAAGAAAAACTTTGAATTTAACAAATTTATGTCCAATTTTAAAAATGATGTTATTCCAGGAATCTCGGAAACCTGGTTGTCGAACAAAGACATTGATAATTGTTCGTCATTCAATAAATCATTTTGTTTGTTTAGAATATATATATCTATAAGGAAAATCGAGTGGTGGACGACTCTCATTATTAATACCAAAAATTTTCAAACCTAAATTACGCGAAGATATAAAGTATAGCGACGTATCTAAATTTGAAAGCTTGTGGGTAGAAATATCAAATCCTTTAAAAAATGCTGCATATAAAAAACAATTGATAAATGAATTGGTTCTAGCTGTTTCTGAAAATAATGACATTGTTTTAATGGGAGACTACAACATTAATTATTTGGACCAAAAAGAACGAAATAAATTGACATTTTACTAAATATGTTTAATCTGAATATTGTTAATAAAATTACGCCGTCAAGGGTCACTGCAACGAATAACACGTTTATTGATTACTTCATAATGTCAGATAATGATTTTTCAAAACTTACATATTTTACTGCTGAATGTCCGTTCTCAGTTCATTGTATTTCTTCTATTAGCTTTATAAAAATGAAACCAGTAAATTCAATAGTTAGGAAATGGACCACAATTCGAGAAAAAAATAATCAGGATGTTGAAAAACTAAAATTATCGCTGACTCTAGAAAATTGGCATGAAGTGTATTATGCACAAGATACTAATTCTATGATGGAAAATTTTATTTCAATCTTTGATCAAATTCTTGACTCTTTGCAGCGCCAATAAGCTTCGAAAAACTTGTTCTTCAACAATAATAAGACGCACGAATTAGTTTTCACATTTAGTTCTTATACCCCCGAAGATATTTTTGACAAAATCGCAGCTGTGAAAGTTCTCGGAGTTATTATTGATGAGAAACTTAGCTTCAGACAACATATTGAGGCCGTAGTTGCGCGAGCAAACTCTACAGTGTTCCTGCTACTTAAGCTGAAGAAGCTGGGTTATACCTCAGCTGAGTTACAATTGATCTACAAGTGTATTGTGGTCAGTATTATCACTTACGGATGCAGCGTGTGGGGAGGGGCGGCTAAGACTATTGTTGAAAAGATTGATGGAGTACAGAAGAAAGCCATGCGCTTGGGAATCATATCAAACTACATTCCAATAAGAGAACATATTCGCATATCAGACCGAAGGCTATACAGGCAAATCCAACGCATGGGCGTAAAACATCCGCTGCATAAATACGTTCCGCAGCGAACAGAGTATGCAATGACAAAGCTACGACCCAGAATGCCGTCAGTAAGGAAAACGACCAGCTCTAAAGAACTCTCCCTCTTCCCCAGCCGATTCCTGAAATCGTGAACTCTCCTTTATTCATAATCTTAATGTTATGATGATTATCATAATAATAAAAGTTTACTTACTTACTTTGAAAAGCACCTTAATATTTTCTGTCCAGAAAAGAAAATCTTACTTAACAAAAATTTTAAAAATTCTTCCTCTAAATATAAAAAATCTAAACCTTGGTTAACTGATTTATGCAAAAAATTGATTATTGAAAAGAACAACGCTTTAAAAAATTTCTCATTGACAAAATCTAGTGAAAATTTCTTAGCTTATAAATTAAATAAACAAGAAATTTATCAAATATTGAAAATCGTAAATCTTTTAATAAATATATTAAAAATGAATTCAAAATTTTACCAAAACAAAAGTCCAAATGGAAGCTCAGTTAATAGCGATGTGCATCAAAGAATCTACTAGGTTCACTGTTTTTTAGCTTTATGCCAATGACATGAAAATAATCATCTGCTAAATAATCAAATGAGGCGATGATACATCTATTTACTGTGAAAATACTTAAATGAGACTATAATGGTCAATGAATTAAATTCTATGAAATCGAGCAGCAATTTTAGCATCTATAGTTTACGTATTAATGCGAACAAAGTAAATTTTGCATAATACAAACTTTTAGAAAAGAAACAAATGTTTCGGCCTACACAATTTATTTCAATAATACGCTTATTACACCAGAAATTCATGTAATAAATTTCTTCCTGCGGTCGCCAAAGTAAAATAAAAATGCGTTACATGTGAAATTTTATAATTCTAGACCAAGTTTAGGTCGAAAACAGTCATTTACCCATAAAATGCTAAAAATAAATTTACACATATATGTGGATCGGAATTCCGCGCTGATTCTGGTTACCGCAGAACTGCCGTTTAATGCTTTATCCAAGGTAATATATTACAGTATTCACAAAATATATTCGCTGTTATAAATACAAATTCACTAGCATATTGAGAAGGCAGGTTGATACTTTAAATGTATACTACATCTCTCAAAACAAATATCAAATATTTCAAAAGGAATACTGATATTGCTGAGCAACAAAATGGTTTTAGCCAATTAAATTGGTAAAACATCATTTTTATACAATGGCATTTAGACACAAATTTTAGACAGTGTGCTTTCCAAAGTCATTGCAAAGCATTGTCGTCCAAAAATTCTACACTAATAAATTTATCAAATAAGCAGAAATAGCGAAAGTATATTTTTATGTTCATTGATTTGAAATTAGTCGCTTAAAAAGCTTTCTAATATTTGTTGTCCTATCAGCCTTTTTAATCAGTATCCTTTTTGAGATATTTGGTATTCGTTTCGAGAAATATGGTATCCATTTAAAGTATCAACCGAGAGGCAGCAATTTACTAACTCTTCCCATAACTAAATATATATTTTTTTTGCAAAGAGAGCAGTATATATTTATTCGGATAATCTATTGAATTATTACTTAACATGTCATGTGCATTGTGGGTAAGGCAACTTTAAGCAATAATGAAAAATTTATGCTATATAAACAATCACATTGTTAGTATGGATATTAAAATATTCTTGATAACGATAAAACACACAAAATGTATTTCTTGATGCATTGGTCTAAGATATAAAAATGCCATTTTGTGACCTAAAGCCACCAAAATTGCATTTATGGCATTAACGGTAGCTTTTATGGTATTTGGTTGCCTACTCGTAATTAACAAAATCGAATGTTTTTGAGATGCCATTCTGGTAGTTGCATAAGTGCGTATGATGTGAATTTTTTCTGAAAGCGGATCGTGATTTTAACCACAATCTAAGTATGTACATGTACATTAAAATGAAGTGTAATTTGTTCGTCTCAGAAACTCTCAAATATTTTCCTGATTGGTGAGGTGATAGAGTAGATAGTTTTTGGGACTATTTATGGCGTATTTTTGAAAATTGTAGTAATATCGGTCTGCTTCATTTTTACGCACTCGTCAAAAGTAACATTGAATGATTCAGCGATATACTTTACTTTGTTTTTGTAACGTATGGAATTTTCGAAGGAACACTCGATATTTTTATTTTAGTTCCGTGATTGCTTAATTACTTCATAGCTTGTTATAAAAACAAAACTAATTCAGGAGTCTGAATGTATTTCCTATAATTTTATAGCAAAGCCATTATAATTACCTAGGGTTGCAAACTATAGTATATTTCATAATAGGGTGATGCATTTATTTCCCTTTGAGTGTACAATTTAACTTGAGAGTTTAAGATTTCTTTAGGAAATTTCCAATTACTCTTTTGGTTTGATAATTTTCTGTATTCATGTTTAATATATTCTTTATAGGCTTTAGGATTTTCTATATTCAAAATATTTTAGGTATTATATATAGAACAAAGCTTTCGGGTCAGTGTAAGTTGTCATTGTATTAAGAATTAATAAATTTTGGTTAAGAACTTTATTAAAATGTTACAATGTAATTACAACACTTATATAACTTATATGGGTAGAGCAATACACAAGCTGTTGAGTTAATTACATGTATTGTTGACCTTCAGTATTTATCTTGCAAATTGTCGTACATGTAGCACAGTCATAAGCTTGAATACACTAAATTTTACCGTTAGAAAATATTTAAGATACCACTTCAGACTGAAAGATTCCACTTAACTATGAAAGAAAAAGGAAAAAGAAATATTTTGAATTGGCCAACCAAGAAATAACACATTTTAAATTACAAAAGAACTCAATCAATTCCAACAACCAACATTAATCCGTGAAGAAGAAAATGCTCTTTTTGAAATCTTACTAAGTGTTTAACACTTTATTTGTATATTGTACATTTTTTGTATATTATTATTATTATTATTATTATTATTATTATTATTATTATTACTATTTTTAATGATTAGTTCTTTCAGAAACCTCTAAACGAATGCTCATCATTCTTCTAAGATTTCCGGATATAGTTGAATTAAGCATTTTTAATCTAAATAGCATTCAAGAATAGTAAGAAAGTTTGTGGACACTTATACAAGTTTAATTGATCATTTCATTCTTAAATGAAATACTTGTAGATAAAGCCAATTATTTAAGTATCATTAGTTAGAATTGTTAAGGATTTTTAATAATTTTAGCAAAACCATTCAGATATGCTGCAGCTTATAAAGCCATCGTCAGTTGCTTCATAAATTATTCCTTCTAAATGTACCTGATTTACAATAATACTTTATTCACTAATTAGTTGCTAACCGCAACATCAGATATGAAAAGAACAAGAGAACATGAAACTAATCGAACAATTCCAAAACATCTAAAAAAAATTATAAACTAAATTGTGAAGTAAAAATTTTTTAATAATACCAAAGCAAACCATTTCAAAAGTGTAGAAATTAGATCATTTCAACCAAGATTAATTACGAAAGCAAAAGAAAATTATATTCATAAATTATTGGTACCAATTATAAACATTTAGTAAACTATTGCTATAGAATCAAGAAAATTTAGAGGGTATAGTTTGTAGAGAAATGTATATATGAATATTATATTTTCATTTAATGCCCACTTTGTCATTTTATTTATTTCGTATAGATCTAATGTATTAGCATTTGACCAAAGACAATGAATTGAGGTCAATAAATCAATGTAAACGACATTGTTTAGAAGATTCTGGCGTAATAGCATGAACAAGTTTCCCTGTCGCAGTTCGTCATTGCAATCCATGCCTTCAAAGCGCAATCCATGTCCACATACTATAGTCACCAGAAGAAGAAATATCGATATTACGAAATTGAACAATAAGGAATACTAATAACATTACTGAAAGCGTCAAGAAAAAAAATCAAAATAAAATATAACAAAACAGGGAATATTTATACAAATAATACTGATAATTAGCTGGATTATGGTATGTTAGTTTCTATTAATAGAGTAATCAAGATTGTAAAATTTATAACCTCGCCATTTCAGTCTATATTAATAGGTATCTTCTTTAGTATCAATCTTTTTTTAATCTATTTATTTGTTTGATATATTTAATATCCTGCGACAATGCGCTCTGGGTATTATTAGGACAAAGTTACAGCAGTCAACCACTCATAATACACAGGAACTTAAATAAGTACATGGTCAGGCATTTAATGAAATCGAGGTTGATGTTCTACGCAAAATCCACAAGCGCACATTCAGGTGTTTTCAACTTTGTATCGATATTGGAGGCTTGAAAATCGATCCATATGATAAATAACTGTAGTTTTTGTTTACTTGTTTATTTTGTTTATTTCACATATTTCTATATAGAATGTTATTTTGATGTTGTTTGATTATTATTGTTAAGATTTTTGAAACGTAGGGGACATTGAAACGTAGTAAATTATGGACCACCCTTTATAATGACCAGTCCTACAACTCGTCATTGAAGTATACTAGTAAAAAATTCATGGCTTGGAATACTTGTTGGAGATTTATTTTCTAATTGTGTGCATATTTTTTAGAAGTATTATGACGCTATACATTAAATTTAGTTTAAAAAAATTTATCCGAACATTAAATCTTTTATTTTATCCAATTTAACTTGTGAAATTTTACTGTTTTGCATACAATTTGATTAAACCAAACTTTCTTTAATAACCAGTGATATTTGTTGATAAATGGGTAGACTTTGAATTAGTCGCGATTACGAATTATCCTGAAGTTATTGCTATTGTTTTCTTAAAAAATATCCTGAAATATGGTTGCACCACGACTCGGCCAAACTTAGGCCGCTACCGTTAGGTATATAATCTTTGGTGAATCATTCTTCAGCTGTGCCTGTGATTCCACAGGAATGTAAAACATGAATCTACAAGAATTTTATTTATGTTGAAAAGGGTAAAAAGTAGCATGCGATAACTTATTTCTTTCTGCACACATTCCTTAGATACATCTTTACTGATTTAAGACCGCTACAGTTTGGAACAATTTATTTATTATCAGCACATGACATGCATGTCAACATTTTGGTAAGGTAAAAATGAAAAAACATTTTTTTCAAAAATGAATATTTTTATATGAAATTTTGCAATAAATTCTACATATTTTTAATGTTAAAATTGCACACAAGAGTAAAATGTACAAAGAGAATTATGGTATCTACAGGTTCACGTATATTAGCACTGCTTTGCTGGTAAAGAATGTAAAATTTGAGAATGTGCGTTAATCATCTTCTAGTGTTAAACATCTCTTCCTTCTGATTTATTATTTCCTCTGAATTCCTCAAAAGTTACTGAATAATAAGTCTTGTCTTTATAGTTTTTGAACGTCCATAATCTTTACACTATTCTTTTGCTTCGTCATCAACATTATCGTGACTATAATGGTTCACGCTTAGATAAACTGGTAAACTTAAAAACAAGATCGTATCTTTTCTATTCTGCTTCATCAGTAAATGAAAAGTTGTTGTGGACTTCATCCATATTATCACCATAGCAGTAGTAAAACATGAAAAATTTCATTTTCCCACTTACAACACACTGAAAATGGACGATGAAGCACTCCTGGAAGAACAAAAGCTTGACATTTCCACTGAAGAAAGCAACATTACCAAAAGCTCTCACACCTTGCTAATGGGTACCTTGATGAGAACTGTTAAGCTATTTAATGATCACAATGTCATCGTGTCTAAATTTATTCAATTTAAAGAGCTTTTGTCTGATATTATTTTCTCTGTCTTCTTAAATTTACGATTGCATTGAAGTAATTTGGGCTTCAGTTCTAAATTACAAACACATTTGAAAAACATTTTATCTAAGAAAAATATGATTAAGGAGATTATCAGCTGATCATTAATCACTTTAATAAAAATCTAGTGCTTTCAAACTAAGGCATGGCTAAATAAAAATGGTTCTGATGATATGTGATCTTACAATAATAATTTCATGAACTAATGGGTAAAAGCAAAGGAGTTGTCTTGCTGAACCTCTAACTTTAATGAATACATTTGCTGAGACTCTTTTTCCTGATTATTTCAAGCGAACCCACCTCACATTAATCTTCAAAAAAACCCCATTCAAAATGTATCAGAACTTAATCTATGTCAATTAGTTCACCAACAACTATTAGCAAAATATTTGTGAAACTAAATTTTACATGCTTTTCCTGAATATCGTTCAACAGTTGAAAGCGGTTTTCATTTTTTGCGAACAGCAGCCTTCTGTTAAATACAAGTAAATCTAAAGAGTTTGAAGAATCGGGACTTCTACAAAATATTGAAAGTTCTATCCTGATAAATTTCACTGCTGTTTTCTCAGTAGAAAATCAAAATCATATTCATAAAATGTTGCAGAAAAACAAGATATTTTTGGCAAA
Organism: Hofstenia miamia; assembly: GCA_900660155.1. Classification (NCBI taxonomy): domain Eukaryota; kingdom Metazoa; phylum Xenacoelomorpha; order Acoela; family Hofsteniidae; genus Hofstenia; species Hofstenia miamia. The sequence continues at coordinate 591,365 of CABFPE010000021.1, read as the reverse complement.
GAAAGCTAAAACTCAAACTCACGAAATTCCAAATAAATAATATTATTCCAATATCGCCGATGAATTTACAAATGGATTGTCAAGTATTTTCCAGGTAAACAACTCACATCCTGAGTAAGTGTATAGCAATTGGAAAAGATGAGAAGTGAACAATGGATAGAGAAATGTGGAATCGGATGGGGTCAAGTTAGAATGATCTTAATAATGTATTTGTACATATTCTTTTGCGGAAGCTATCTTTATATTTCTGTATTTACAGCAGTAACCGTTGATTTTTCCTGTGAGCAATTTACTAATTTAACGTTTGAAAATACGTGTTTAAAGAACTGTACTAAATACGTGTACTCTCAAGAAATAAGCACAATCTTCAGTGAATATGATTTGGCATGTGGAACAGGTTATGTTTATTTTTCTTTGCTACAAAGTTTCTTCTTGATTGGATTTATTATTGGAGGAATAATTGCGGCATTTCTTCAGAATAGATGGGGAAGAATGTTGCCGATTTACGTTTCAACGATTGGATATAACATTTCAACATGCTTATCGCTTTTTACTAATAGCATCTATGGATTTGAATTGGGACACTTTATTACAGGAATATCACATATGCTCTTTATTAATTCAAGTATACTTCTAGTAGTCGAATATGTTGGTAAATCACATAGAACTTTGTTTGGTATGTTGTACTGGGTCATTTCTGGCTGCAGCGGAGTTTTTTCGACCTTAATAGCATATATATTTCAGGATGTTTGGAGGTTTCAGTTATTGGTAAATTTTCTGCCAATTAACTTGTTAGCAATAGCTTGCTATTTTTATGTATCAGAAAGCCCTCACTGGCTTATTAGTAAAAGAAGGTTTCAGGATGCTGCAATAGTTTTAAGAAACTTAGCAAAAGACAATAACATTGTGACCGATGACTACACTTTGGAGAACATCGAACAAGATTTTTCCAATGAAGAGCTAACTTCGATGTTTTCCTTTTCAAGAACTATTAGCGAACTTTTCCATTCACGTAAAGCAGTTACTTCAACGTTGATCTCTACCTATTTATGGACAGTAGGAAATGGTATCTATTTGGCCCTAATTTTTGACAGACAGGCTTTAAGTGGGAATATCTATGTAAACTATGTTCTAATATCAATAGTCGATCTTATCAATATATTTTATATCTTTGTTGTTAATAGAGTTCCCCGTAAACGAACTTGCGAATTTTTACTTCTAATTGTATCACTGGTGTTATTCATTAATGCATTTGTAAATGAAGTTCCTTATTTCTCAACCACTTTAACAATTATTGCGAAGATGTTTGCAGGGGTTTTCGCCAATGCATTTTACATTTTACAACCTGAAACACTGCCTGTCCAAATTAGAGCAACTGGCATGGCATACTTTGAAGTTGTTTCCAAAATTGCAGTTTTGGTATTCTTCGGCATTCTGCAGTTAAATGTCATTTCTATAAAAATCCCCATTCTAATTTTTGCATTGTCTGCAGTTGTTGGATTAATTTTACTTCACTTTGGCATTCCTAATCTAGATTTGCGACAATTACCCGACACAACAAAAGAAACTTTACAAGAAAAAAACTAATCATCATTCATTGTCAAATTATCATTCAATACTACGTAAATATATATAGATGTGTGATACATTAAAACATTAAAAATATTTAATATGCACTAGCTAAGTACAAGCTGTGCTAAAAGTTATACAAAAATACTTAATTTAATATAAAATCCCTTTCATTACTCTATGAGCAAACACATTTTTGAATGTTTCTGTTCTAACTAAAGGCATTTGATATTTAGTATTTTCTCTTAGAATACGATCAGTACCATTTATGTTCTTTGAAAAATATGCATGCATAGGATGCATTGGATTATTAATAATATTCTTAGCAAGTCTCATGTCTTCTTTTTCTCTTATCTGGAATGCATCATACAAATTTTCACAGTACCCGGCATCATAGCTTCTGCAGAAAAACCTATTTATTCTTTTTAGTACTGTTGAGTCTGCGCCATATATTGAAATTCCATACCGCACTTTGCTGACTACTAATGCTTCAAAGATTCTTGTTCTTTCCTTAAGGTTGTAGTTGTTGGACTTTAAGTCTCTAAGAACATAAGCTAATCTATTGAGTCTTGTTAGAAGTTGTTTGCAATGTTTATTAAATTTCATGTTATCTTGAAATATAATACCCAAAATTGATGTATGTTCACATGCAGAATAACAAGATTGCATTTCATCACAAGAGCATTCATTATTTTTACTAAGAGAGAATTTCATCAATTTAGTTTTAGTATAGTTAATTTTTAAATTGAATCTTTCTGCCCATAAGTTTACAGATACTTCTGTTCGCTTCAATGCAGATTTTTGAGTGGCATTAGGCTTTTTAATGCACGGAGCTACAATAGTTGAATCATCTGAATATTTCAATATACTACATTCTGGTTCAGAAGAGCGCAGCAAATCACTAGAAATGGAATATACATTTGGTCCACCTACAGTTCCTCAGTGGGCGTGTTTCTCAAAAGAGTACACATTGGTAATTTGCTTACAACTGATTAAATAAATTCATAATCTACCACATAATTGAAATACATATTAATTTATTCAATTGTTGCTGCTTGGCAAAGAATGTTGAGAAAATATCAATTTCTCAAGAAAAATTGTTCACAAACTTTGGCTGTGCCTTGGTTAAGAGCAAGAAAATTGAAGAGGTATACTATAAGGAATATATCTTAATAATATTCCAATAATATTAGGATTGAACATTTAAATTCAATTTGCAGAAGTTTTTTGTTCAGGTAATGTAGCATTGTATGAAATGGGCAATGCAACATTTGATTTTTTTCCAAAAAAATACAATTAAGGGTACGTGTACTCTTTTTAGCACACAATCACAATATTTTACATATTTGTTCAAAATAAACAATTTTATAGCAGTTTATTAAACTCAATAAAAACAATATTTCAGTAGAAAATTAGCCTCGGAAGATAAATGTTGCCAGCACGTATCAAACAAAATTTGCGGATGACAATAATACTGTAATTGGAATCGCGTCCATGGTTATGATAACAGAGACTGCTATAACCGCTATCCAGCAATGGTGGACAGAACATGATAAACTCGTTATTGATTATTACTTATTATTAATTATTAATGGTACTAGAAATTGGTATGTGCAACCTTCCCTCCCCAGAGCTTCGAAAATACTTGTCGTCGAGTTTGATTTTACATATTCTCGGCTTTTTAACTTCGGAGATTAAAGTTACAGGATTTCATTGAAACTGAACTGGAGTCACTGTATAAATGTCTCATTTTATCCAAGATTTTATACTGAAGCACTGTATGGGCAAACTGTCGAAAAACCTCTCCGTATCAGATTACCTGAGGCAACTAATGACTGCAGTGTATTGCGATCGATATGCCGCATCCTCCGGTGCTACGTATTTTAAATAACTTTATCGGATGCTAATTTCTGATTTGGAATTGAATATATTCTTATTTTAAATCTTAAATTCAATCATAGATGCCTTTATGAAACTTAAATTTCAAGTATATCCTAAAAACTGCTGCACTCTTTTGTCAAGTTTAATCAGTAATAGAAAGTTCAATTTTAATGTCAACTTCAATAAGGAATTAGAATCTTGAAATGAAATTAAATGAAATATCTATATTTGTCTTTACATTGGTGGCTGTGATTATCGTAATACCAAAAAACCATCCAGAATGCATAGAGCTATTGGGTCACACCATATACAAGGGTGAGCAAAATGCGGTTACCAGGAGGCATTGTTGGTAATTGGTACCAGCACTAATTTGAACTGAATTAAAACACGTTATTTTGAAAATTATTTGTTTAAAACGCAACAATAAATACAAAATTTAGCAATCGCTCTGAGTCACAGTCCCAGCGAAAAAATTTTTCGTAAATCATGTTCTCCAAATCTTTTCCCTTCCCCACTTTCAATTTTTCTACTTCCAGACTGCCCTGTAATCGATTATGGAACAATTTGTGCTTACTGAAAGCTCGCTCTACTGCCGCTTCTGAGATTGGCATTCTTCGAACCAAATTTGCCAGAGTTCGATAGATTGGAAAATTATCGGGGATGGTGTTTTCCCCAAAAATCAATTTTTCCTGGAGCTGCTGACAGTCGTAATCAAACGGTTATTTCTTGTTGCTATGCAAAACTCTCTTCATCCATGATTGGAATTTATCCTTCTGAATTGGGAATTTGTCTCAAAGATCAAATGGTGCTGTATCAAGTGATAAAAAATGTTTCAATTCGTTAGCAAGGCTGCCAAATTGATGGTTTGCAAAGTTATGCAGTCGACTACTGAAAACGGCATCTAGCGTGCATTTTGTTTCATTGGTCAGGGTCAAGTTGTCTGTCAATGACGTTTTCACTTTAGTATACGCTGATAGGACGTTACCAATAGTTGATTCATCTTTCTGGATCACCAGAATTTGCTTCGACACCTCACATAGAATTTGACGGGCGTGCTCAAACAACGCTTTCTCTGCTTCCGTTCCAGCATTCTTTGATATGCAGCGGTTATTGCATCGTATCGTGAGGTCTAACGCCCGTCTGCAATAACGAGGTAGAATCTTGCCCCTCAAGTTCGTCAATTGTGGACAAAGCTTCTTTTACAGGAGGAATTTTTTTGAAAACATCACACAATCAGGTTAAAAATATGGGAGAAGCAGCCAGCAGGAACAATATCTGAATGCTTTTCGAGTACAATTGTCAGCACATTTTTCATGTTTCTTGCGTTGTCAGCAACGACACCAAGAACCCAATCAGACAAAGCTTTTACACGATCGTCAACTTCTTCAATGTGCTTAGAAATGTCTACACCAGATTTTTCTTAAACAACAGCATATTTCCAATATATATATATATATATATATATATATCATTTTCAGGAGTCAAGATAAAACAAGTGATGTTCACCATTTACACTATTGGTCCAGCCATCCACCAGAATAGCCTTTGATTTTTCAAGATATTGCTTCGCGCCATCCGCCAGCAAGACTCGATACCCGTTCCGACAACTTTTTTCGATCAGTGCATTTAGCTGAGTAAGCCTATTGGAAAACCGGATCTTCAAGTAAACTGAATGGGATAATGGAATAATCTACCTAAACAAATTAAGAAACTGAAAGAATTCCAAAATAGTGCGAAAAGATTTATTGTTAAGCAAAAATTCATCTCAGGACGATCTTGGACAGGGTACAAATTCTATAATAGCAATTACACAATTTTATAAAAATACTCTCAATAATTTTTAAATTATTTGATCGTGACGTCTGATGTAATATTTTTGTTTCAAAGTTTAGTCCGCATTTTTTTAAATGTTGAGATATATTAGAACTGGTCTCACGTTCTTTAATTCTTCTTGATAGTTGTCTACTACAAAAACCAAAATAATCTTCACCACAGGTGCATTTGATTTGATAAATTATATTTGACTTATTGGTTTCTTTAGTTGTAGATTTTAATTGAAATTTTGTTCTTAGCTTATGACTGCTATATATAAATCTAACATTTTCTTTAATTATTGATATTTTTTGAGTTCTTTGATCATGTTTTCAGTGTGAAGTCTTCTATATTCGATCTTAAAACAATGTTCATAATTATCTGAAACCCTAAACAATTACACAATTACTAGAATTTAGACTTAATCTTAGCCTGTTTATCAATTCATAGGTTTGTAAATAGTATGATTTTTTTTAATGACGCTATTTTGAGAAGCCATCAGTTTATATTCAATTGTTTTACCTCCTCTTAATAAATATTGTCTTATCTTATCCTATCATATATATTTTTCAGAATGATTTTTTAATTAATTTTAAACACCTTGTATATAAAAATTATATTTGCCTTACTTCTTTTTAGACATTGACGTTTCTTCTATTATTATAGGTGAGGTTTTCTTTTTTTGTCCTCTATTTTAGATTGAAGATTCTCGTGTAAATAGTTTGTACATATAATAAATAAAAGCTTTGCTGGATAAAAGCACGCCGTGTATTTTTAGTAGTGTAGAAAAGGAATAACTGCAAGTAATTGTAAATACTATATAAATAAATGGGAAAAATATCAGTTCGGTTTCAAATTTATACGATCAGAAGTTTTCAACTAACGAAATGAAAACGCTAAAGCTAAGGGGTGCAATATGAAATTTTATAGCGTTTTTATACAATTTATTGTAGCTTCAGAGTTGCTATCCGTATAATGATACATTCTTAAAATAATGTCTGAAGAAAGACTTTCTTCTCTGCTAAAAGCAATTTTTTTCGACATTTTTGTAAATTTTTTATGACGCCAATTAATTATTGTAAACCTTTAACAGAATATACATTAACTCACTTTTCATACAACAGTTGCGAGGACCTTAGTGTGAGTTTTTGCCCAGTGATATTAAATTTGGCGTACAGAAACACTTAAACATTGAATTATATTTTCTTGATGCTAATTCAATTCATTCTTGTACCGAAAAATTAAAAAAATTATAAAGCAAACTCCGTAAAACCGAGTATAAAATTCTCTAAATGATTGCCAAGCTCTTAAACATCCCAAAATTTAATAATTCTCGTGACAAAACGAAATATTTCACTTATATTGTATGGTAATGGTAAGTACAGCCTTCTCGTGAAACTGTAAATGGCAACACTTACATCTCAATGCATATGCTTCCTAATAGAATACATATAATTTCAGCAGATCACTGCTATAAATTCAAATGAATTTATTGATTTTATACGAAGATATTTTTTCAAAAATAAAAAAACATAGAAAATTGAAATTTTATATTTGCAAAAATAAGACTTACTATTTGATGTTTTTTACAATTTTTACATTTTAAGACTGCAAAATATACAAAACTAAATTCACAAATTAACAAAAATGTACATCACCAGATAAATAAATACATCTCTTCTTTCACCGATATGTTTGAAAATTAAGCGATTTTATCATCGTCACTGCTAAAGACTTCTTGAACTTTTCTACCATTGATATGGTGAGTCAAGAAAGTTCTCTCAGATGTTCTAAAAATACAATTTTTGTGCATAGTCAGCTTCAGTGAGTCAAACATATCAAACGAATATTCTGGTTAGGAGAAAAAAGTTTATATAGTTAAACTTTTTGGTGCCTGTCTATTAATGAAAAACCCATATATCCGTTCAGAGAAAAATTTATGAGTATAAAATATAGCTTAATTTTGGATATAGATAGGCTAAATTTCAAGATTTTTAAGGTTGAAAATAATCCTTAAAATTATGAAAAAATGTAAAAATATAGTTCTGCAATATATTACAAAATAGCTTCAATGCCCGAAAGCTCTAAAAGCAGAACAATTTATTATTTGACATTTTGAATAAAATTTAAAATGAAATTGTAATTCATATATTTTCAAAAAGTAACAAAATAATGCCAATAAAATTCCTGGATACAATTCTCATTGATCTTACATCTTAAACTAACAGGTAAGCTTAGTTTGAAAAATATCGACCATAGTCTGAACATCTGAGAATATTTCCAAAATTCACATGAACTGATAGTAAAAAATTCAAGATAATAGTTTTTAATCGAATCAACCCACCTCATTGCCAACACAACATTTTTTTGGGTTTCCAACGCCTGAAATCCGAGTGAGCTGCTCAGTAAACTGGGCTAATATTTAACCATTGACCGAAGATTAAATATTAAAAGGAACCATTTCAAAACCAGGGTCTTCAACCTATTTTTACCAGAAAAATCCTTAAGAACCATCGCACGAATAATACGAGAATCAAACCGAATAGATAAAATATCGATACATCAATATTTGAATATTTTTTAGCCACAGTGGGCTAAAGATCCAGATTTGTCTATTAAGAGAATAATGGCATTTTGGTTTTGGGAAAATGTGTATGAACATCAAACAAAATCTATAAAACACAAATGTAAGTCACACTATTATTTTAGTTTTCTCTCATTCATTTTTCTGGCTGCGATTTGGTTGATATTGAAGAATATGCTACGATATAAAGCATTACAATTAAACCTTATTTGATTTTTTTTGAGTGTAATAATTATTAGTTTGTCATGTCTAAAATATTAGTATATATAAACACATAATTTGTGATAGAATTCTACCAAGGATAAACGAACGGTTAAAGAAGCATAAAATCAATTGCTCAAATTGCAATTTGACAAATATTGTTCAAAACAATGAATAGAACAATAGACAAAATCCACATGAATTCAATATACACAAGGATAGATGACAGAGCATTGCAGCAAATTGGTGTTATTTTTGAATAAATTGATACGTTTTTATAATGTAGCTGCATAGAGAATCTCAACCAATCAAACATCGTGTTTTCAAAAAAAATTGGCGTGTTGGGCCGAGACGATAAAGATGGGACTGTATTCGGCAAATTCACTATTCGACAGAGCTGAGCACTGTCTGTTCACAACTGCGACAGTAAACCACTATCTAATTGATTAAGAAACATACCCGTAAACAATATCTTCTTCTGAATCATCAAGCGCTGAAAAGGGCGCATTTTCCCGAAAATAAGAATCTAAACACGGCCTAGATACTCATGCAAATATAAGTTGCAAAATTATTTTGCTTTTAATAGAATTTTTAACAAAAAATCCTATAAATGTTTAAGATTTGCAAAATTTCGGAAAACAAAAGCCCTGTTAATTATTCCTACCAAATTATCTCAACAGAAGTCTACAAGAAAGTTGTAGGTTAAAATTTACAACTACAAATTTTTTATTAGTGATAAATTTAAATCTTAGAACTATAACATTAATTAAATAATAGAGTAATAACCATCTTAAAGATTACATTCAAATTTTACGAAATAACCGGAAATATAAAATAGAAGACCTATTAGAAATTGTACACAAGTAATTTTATCATAGTTCGCAGCAAACAAAATATCGAAAACAATTCAAATCAGAATCTTCAAATTAATACATAAATGGTGTTGATTGTATGCTAACTAAAAATAAATATGAGAAAAACAATTATTCACAAAAACTAGAAATACAAACAAACATATTAGCCTAAGTATTGATATGATTTAACCTTAAACAGCCTAGCGTCCGTTTTAAAGGACAAACCGTTTTTCCACATTTACAAAGAATTTTCTCCAAGCCTATTTCTAAATTTGAAAATCTTGGGGCATTGGTAAGTCTATTGAGAAACATATTAATGCAATGTTGAAAACTTTTATTAAAAGCTTATTGCTGTGGCAGAGATTGTTGAATAGACAAAACAAGTTGTCTTAGAAATTTTCGAAAGAGATTTAAACTCTCTCCATACTTAGTGAATGTATTTAGAAGGTCTTGAGCCCCTGGAGGCAACCAAAACTGACTGTTTCTTAATATATGCCAAGATATTCCAAACCCATTGAGGCGTGCCGTGCGCAAAGTCAGCGGTCGCGCAACGGCACGCCTCGATGGGACAAGATCAGCGCGCGGATGTAGAGCGAAAAAGAAAGATGAAACTCTGCTCTATCATGTGGTGCTTTCAGAATGAGCACCCCAATTAATAGTTTTTGAGCTAAAAGCGTTTAAAAATTTTTTATAGGACCATGAAAATTTTTTAAAAATCGCCAGGCTGTTGAAGGTTAATGATCAAAAAAACAAAATAACCATACCTTGTACAGCATTTTTAGCGGGAAGATAAACATAAGCCAAAACATAAATATAAAAATTGAAAAGACCATAAAATGACATGAAATCAGATGAATTGCTGAATGAAAATGAGAAATCTTCCGAAAACTTCAAAGGCTGCAGTTGGAAAATTTCACATCTGAATAACAATGCGGCAAGGCTAAAATACACAAAAGCTAACAAACTTTATCAGAACTAAGAGTCTGTGAAAAATTATTAAATTTTATAAATTCTAAAATACAATCGATTGATATCGTTTAATTGTTAGATTATTGTGCAAAAATTTTCAAAGAAAAAAATAGTCGTCAGAAATTTACATTAAGTATATTCGATCTGGAATGCTCTAATAGTCCACATTTTGGAACTTCTTTATGTTTATTTGGACTACATATTTGAAGGCAGCGCTTATGTACGATAAATAATGATTATCTTAGCATTGCGATAACAGCTGTTAAAGACAAACTACTAGAGAAAATGTGGCAATCATCTGTGTAAGTATGCTAATCGTAGTCTACACTAACTATGTAAAAGTCAAGAATAATATTAATTGTCTTTACAAAATAGAATAAATATTAAAACATGTTACATTGAAATGTCTGTAACTGATTTCACATTTAAAAATAGAATTTTCAAACAATGCATGAATATTATATTTAAACAGTCTAGTGAAATTGGAAAAAACATCTGGGCAGACTGGAACAGAATAGGAAAAATGTTTAGTATATATATATATATACAGGGTGTTCGCGATCTCCCCGCCGTTTTTTAAACTCAATCATAACGAAAAATAATGATTAAAATAAACACTAATTATACTACCAACAACAAACATAAAATTAAAGCAAGTGTTCAATGTGTCCTCCATTACTTTCAATACACAGATTGCATTTGTAATCAAATTGATAATCAATAATGGAATACAGAGACTATACGTTAGATGAAATTTCAATGATTGTTTCCTATGCGACGGTGTTTAACTGCGAAGAGGCATGCCGCAAGTTCTCTGAAAGGTATAATAAAGAAGCCCCACCTGTACGAACTCTACGTGACTGGAAAAACCGTTTCAGAGAAACATTATCAGTGCTTCCACGGCCACCAATAGGAAATCACAGGAACAGACGATTATCAAGTGAGAAGAGAGAAGCAATTGTTTCAGCTTTTGGTGATTGCCCCACTACATCTCAAAGAAAGGTAAGTCAAGCTGTTGGTGTATCTGTCTCTTCAGTGCATAAAGTTTTAAAAGAAGAGAAAATCCGCCCCTTCAAATTCACAAGAGTTCAAGAGTTATTAGCTATTGATCCACCTCGCAGATTAGAATTTTGCCGAAAAGTGATTGAAAAACAGCGCAGAGATTGCAATTTCGTAAAAAAACTGGCTTTCAGCGATGAGGCAACTTTCCATATAAACGGTGCAGTCAACTCCCATAATAGCTTCATCTACGCCAAGACAAATCCACATGCGACTTCCATAAAAACAATGAAGTCACGTGCATTAACATGTTGGACAATGATATCCCCTGTCTTTGGAGTCAAGTTTAAAATAATAGATACGACGATGACTGGTGAGCGCTATCTGGACATTGTGGATAACATGGTTATTCCATTATTATCGGACAGGAGATACAGGACCATAGTATTTCAACAAGACGGTGCACCTGCTCATTGGTCATTGACTGTTCGTGATTCGTTAAATCGTAATCTATCAGACCGTTGGATTGGACGAGGAAGTAATTTTGCTTGGCCGCCTCGAAGTCCAGACTTGTCTGTGCTTGATTTCTGGCTTTGGGGTGATATAAGAAATAGATTATATCAAAATCCCACACCAAAAACAGTCGAGGAGCTCAGGAGCAGATTGACAACAGTTTTGACAAACTTGGATATAGAAGTTATTAAAAAGCGTATAATTCATTTCTCAACCGCTGCAATCTGTGTATTGAAAGTAATGGAGGACACATTGAACACTTGCTTTAATTTTATGTTTGTTGTTAGTAATATCATTAGTGTTTATTTTAATCATCATTTTTCGTTATGATTGAGTTTAAAAAACGGCGGGGAGATCGCGAACACCCTGTATATATATAAATCAAAACAAAAGTCAACTATATCTTTGTCACAATGAAAAATAGATATAATGGAGTTCTGTTATTATATTAGTAGACACCATTATAATATCTTTGACAAAACGCGCTGTACAAGCATCCAATTATGTCTAAAACGTCTGGCAAAATTGAGAAATGTATAATTAGTTGAAAATGTAGCCAACAAGCTGTACTATCAACAGGGCCTTCCAGCATACAGCATATTTAGACGATTATAGATGGAAAATATTGTTTGACTAATAACTGCACAACTAAAGTATTAAAACTTTCTGCAAACGTAGAGTCAATAAGTCCAGGTATGCTTGTAAAATCTATATTGCAAGAGATAACATTGTTCTAACCTGCATACACTTTTTTTTCAATTCTTAACATAGATAGATAGTTGTAGCAGCTAACAGATCCTATCAAAACAGAAATGGTGAATGGAACGGATGTGATAGTCACTTTCCAGATGACCAATTAATCTTATTCTAATCTAATGAATTCCCTCTTCTGCAGATTTACTACAAAGACTAGTGACTGATTCTTTCATGACACTATCATTCTCTTGGCAATCACGCAGAACAGCGTAGAACGCTGTGAATCACAACAGTGTCATGTAGATATGTGCGTGGTGGGTTAGGAAAACGGTAATTGCTGCATACCGCGGGGACAAAACATGCGGTGGCACTGTCGGTCAAAGAAATTACATTGCGATTTTCAAGGAAAAATAATATTAAAATACTATTTTACGTTTTATCAATTTTAAATATTAATACAAGTTGCAAGTTAGATAAAAAGAATGTTTAGCAGTAAAACTTTTAAGTTGCTAAGCTCTTAAAAAAGGATTTTGCGGCAACTTTTGAGAAATTGCGATATAACGCGATGAGTTTCGTATTAGGCGGTGGCACATCTCTAGCGCTATGTAAATAAAATTTTTCCGAAAACTTAACGCACAGATGTAGGCTAACTTAGTGAATGTTTACAAGCAGCTCCACTAATACAATAGCAAAGTGTATCAAAAGAGAGTTTTTTAAATAAGACAGTAGTCTCTAAAATTATATAGTATAAACTACATAAACATTAAGTTAAAGAATAAAATTCTTATGAATTATCGTAATCGAACTCACTAATAGCATAAATCGGTTATATATTTTTTACCAACATTCGACATGATTAATAATCTTACAAGCAAATGAATGTGAATGATGTAAAACAAAATAGGAAGCCCAAACGAGTGTCGAAGTAAGGAATGACCCGGAGCTCAGAATATGCTCTAGTTGCCAAAAACAACCCATACAGGATGAAGATAATACACAACACTGCCAGAGCGATGCGCCATTCCTAGGAACACTTGCTACAAAATTTCATAGTATTTTAAGGCATTATTATTTAAAAATGCAATTTTAAAAAAATGAAAACATGTAGAAAATGTTTTAAAGCAGTTAGTATTTTTGCATATGATAATTTTCGAAAAATGCTGAAACATAAAAGTTCCATTTAAAAATGAAATTTTCAATTATAGTCAAATATATTGAACGTTTCCATTTTTCCTTAATTACTTCATAAGAAAGAGACCATAATTGGAATATTGTAATGGCCGGAGTTGGATTGGACGATATTTTATGCAATAACTTTCTATCTAAACACAAATGCCTTTTACAATAATAAAAAATTCGCATTTCTAAATATTATATGAATATTGGAGTGTGAAACATCATCATTTCGCCTTCAAATCCTCTCCTTCTATGTTTCACTTTGAGTAATAGAATTGATAAATGACAAACCTTACAGTTCAATCTCAGGCCTAATTGGCAGTCACTTTCGCATGGTTGCATTTTCAAATTATCTTTTCCATAATCATTTAATGATTACCTGAAATCAATTTAATCATTGTTCTAAACACACCTCATTAAGAACAATGATGGATAGAATAATGATCCAGTTACTACATACTAATCTCAAATGATCGTATCAAGTATTAAAGATATTCATTCTGCATATTTTCTAAATTCTCCTAGTTATTGAAATTACATATGTATCGATTAAAACTATTGGAAAGGAAAAAAAATTACACCTCCTTGTTAAGAATATAAAGTTTCAAACCTAAACATCGAATGTTTATTTAGTTTCCAAATTTAACTTCTAGATTACAATAGAGATTAATTTTCTTCATTGCCAATCAATGTGCAATATTTACCGTATAAAAAGGGAAATCTAGAATTGCATAGTAGGCTGGATCCCGCGACAGTTGTACTGTAGTATACGTTGAGAATCCAAAAACCAATAACCAAAGAGCACCAACGATTAAAAACTTCGGAAAATAGAAACAACACAGAAGGCGCTCCTTCTAAAATTACGTTATAACAAATAGCCATTAGAAAATATCAATTGAAGAACAAATTTAGAAAATCAAGTGTAGTATGTTGAAAATTATGATTAAATTTCAGATATTAGTTAATTTAATGTAACCATGATTGAACATTAACAAAAACAAAGTATCCAAGATAAATATTTGATTTTAAATTGTAGAATATTACTAGTTTTAGTAGGTATATTGTCATCAATGTGAAATATTATACATACTTACAAATATACACAATAATGGGTTAGTAAAATATTATAATTAAACCTATAGAGTAAATATAAAAGAAGTGTCTCACTTTCTAAAAAATTACGTAAAAATTGAAATTGGATGCGTTTGCAATTTACAAAAAAAATGTTTTTAGGAAATGCATTACAAAGAAGTGCTTTAAAAACTCCTCCGTGGTCACGTTGAGTTTCGCTGCAAAAACAATGGTATGGTTGTCGATGGATAGAGATGAGTAAGCCATAAATTATTCAACATATTTGAAGTACAAAAGGTCGTTTGTACAACCGCATTTATCATGCATCAGGAACTGCAATTGTCAGATGGAAGTGTTGACCTTTTAAATTTAAGATTCAATTTATACGCAATTACAACATGTTAAAACGAAGGACAAAAGTCTCAAAAATTGAATATGCAATACCTATCAAGTAATAGAATAAATGCTTTGTGCTAGCCAATATCAAAAAAATGTGCATAACATCAAATAAGTGTAACACCATTCGGTAAAATGAATAACTGAACCGTTGAGAAAAAATTGAAAACTGTGGAGGACCAATTTGATGAAAATACAGCTACTGTTTCAAAATACAAAGTAGTTACAACAGGACGTTAAAACCTTTTGAAACGATGTCGAAATATGCCAACCCCTAGTCTACACATGAAATTATAATAAAATATCACCTAGATGAATTCACAGAACGCTAGAGTTTACACAGGAAAAAAATAATTCTTATCAGTAAAAAATTTACCAAGCGCATCCCGTGAAAGGCACTAAGTAGGAACATCATAATTAATGCATAAAACAGAGTTTGAAATAAACAGTCAGCTATCAGTGGCCACCAACTGGAGATAACGTATTTCACTGGAAATAGTGGATCTAAACCATGGTGATGTTTTAAAGATTGGCATATGCTAAAGCATACCGTTGTAAAGAATTAAAGAAGGCAGGATAATGGCCATCCATCTAAATTAAGTACATTAGGAAAGATCCAATAATATTAATACAGTCAATACTAGATTATCCACTGCATTCAGAGCTAAAAATATTCGGCGGAGTACGAGGTCGGTCGATATTTTAACTACTTCGATCTTGC
Organism: Hofstenia miamia; assembly: GCA_900660155.1. Taxonomy (NCBI): domain Eukaryota; kingdom Metazoa; phylum Xenacoelomorpha; order Acoela; family Hofsteniidae; genus Hofstenia; species Hofstenia miamia. The sequence continues at coordinate 575,923 of CABFPE010000021.1, read as the reverse complement.
ATTGAAGGAAGACATCAAAAAGCAACAATGGTTTAAGATGTAGAAATTCGCGTGTATATATATATAATTATAACAATTTTATTAACATATTTTGGTGTATGATTATTTGAGTAATGATAAAACTATTTGCATAGACACTCTTTATATCATAATGAAGTGAAGGTTTATTTAAAAATGTATTTGAGAAAATCACAAAAGTGAACGTGAGTGCGAAGAGCTTTATTAAATACACATAGAAGGTTGATGGAAACCTTTAATCATATATGAAAGATAATTGTATTTACAACCAGTTGGGCACTATGTCTAACTCTTTAAAAAAGTAATAATTTGGTACAAGGATAATGAGTAGTTCTACTAGATTGGCTAAGGTCCATATTTATAATACAGAAAAGGTCCTGTCAATGATAAATACAAAATTGGTCAGAAATCTAGTGTAATCATCAATAGACGTATAGAATCAAGTCGAAAATATATTTTACAGCATTGCTAACAAATAAATTAAATACCTACATGATTTTTTGTCACCAACAAGAATGGACCTGCATACAAATGGAAAAAATGCCCAATAAAATGCCAATTTATGTGATTGAATTCAACCACAAGATGGTATACATGCAAACAAGACAATAAATTAAATACAACAATGATACTAGTTTCCATACAGTTCCAGCATTCAATTCAGTTGAAGAACTTTGAATTTCCAGGTAGTTTCAGATTTCAAAGTAGCGCAGGCATTTTAAAAATACTTGCTTTAGTTGATGACGCTAAGCTTTGTATTCTTCACAGTGACAATTTCTGCTTAAAAGTAAACTTTTCAAAACTTATTGAATGCTTCCGTCGTAAGCAGAAAATTTGTTGTTTAATGAGATTAATATTTATACATAACTAAATCAGGAACCTCGGGTATATAATGATTCAACAGAAAGCTAGACTTAGTGACACAGTGTGCAGCTGCTATTAGAAAATAAATTTGTGCGTGACATTTGAGCCAGTAAGGAAGGCATTGTAAGCAGCTGATCTTGAAAAAGCGAGCCAACGAAATTTGCTTATCAACTAGTCTATACAAATAACGGATAATTTCCTTTAATTTCTGTCCGACACTGGTAACTTACGGAATAATGTATGGCAATTAAGCATTAAATGCAAACAGTATACGAGTGGGCTATTCGTAATGACACAACTGAAAGAGATACAATATACATACTGATAAAACTATTCGACGTCCTTATGCATTCATAGTCTATAGTCTAAGCAATTCAAGAAAATTATGATTCAAAGTCATGATTCCTGATACGAACATCAATAATTGTTTAATTAATCAAATATTAAAAAGATTATCATGAGCAACAAACAGCGTTTACAATGAGGCTCATTATGCAAATACGAACCTTTGTTCAATCGACCAGTATTTGAAAGAGAAACGTTTGATGGAACTTGAAAAGAAGCACTAAACGATAAAAATAACTAAACTAGAACAACAATAATTTAACAGCGAATAAGAAATAAATCAAAGCCATGATTGCACAATGAGCAAGTTAAACAAGTGTAAATGTGCTTTAAGTTCCGAGCGTTAATTGAATTGGCCAAATTCACTATTACTAATATAATGTCGCATTGACTGAGAAAAGGTTATTAACAAAAATCCATACCGTCACTATAAATGAGAGAATAAGAAATGAGAAACGCGCCCAGATTTCAATTTGGGTAAACTCTGGATTGATGGTTCGAAACTAAATAAATTGAACTAATGAAAAAAATATATTCAGTTATTATATAGAATTACGCTTAATTATACTTCATTACCAGGAAAAATATTCTGAAGCAACGTAAAAGTTCGCCTCAAAAATAACTCCAAAAAACACTTCCAATCAGTTTTCTGCATGAAATTAAAGAACACGCCATTGGCAACCAAATAGTTAATTTTCCCGAAACTCGCTTCCATATATTAAATAGAAAGACTAACAACCTGAATGTGTTAGATATAACAACAGCCTTACTGATTCTATAGATAGAAATTGCTTAAATTGATGAGCCATTTTCAAAAATAAAAATGTCGAATGCAGAATTGTTATACCAAAAATGTAGTTTTTGCGCGGAATATTTGTTTCCTAACTGTAGTTATAAACTCATCTGGCTGATAGCGTATACCTTTCATTAATGATTATGCCAATGCCAAAACTTACTTTGTTAAGGACTCAACAACATGCATTATTAATTACATAATTTTGTATAACTGAATATTTCCTTTGTGAGAATGAAATTATCAGCTGATTGTAATACATTAACAGAATGCAATATTTATATAGAGTTCTTTTATAGTAATCTAGTATTTACAAAAAAATAACAGTAAATGATCAGAATCAAAACTCCAAAATATTAGTGGACATTTTCGTTTACAATATTTAACAAAGTAATTTTGAAATTAATACACTATAGAATAATTTTGAATTTTTAAAATGTAATTTTACACATAAAATAACATAAGAAAAATTCAAAATAGTGTTGATGTGTAAATTTTGCAAAAAATTAAATATCAAAGTTTGTTCTTTAGACTTTAAAATTTGATTTGAAAGCTCTAGTGGATATACTTTTCATCAAGACATAAGATTTTAGTCGATAAAAATTTTTATGTTATGCATGTCAATTTCCACTCAAATATGCAAACAAGGTCAGTGTTCAAAATATTGTAAAGGTTAAAAATAAAAAAAGCATTGATCACTACGTCAATGTGTAGTACTTGATCCAGTATATCATTACTATGCTTGCTGCAAACATGACACATCACATTAGTCAATCATCTTAGATTTCTTGATGCCAATATACAGGGTGTCCGTAAAGTCTGGCCACCGGAAAATTAACAATTTTTCAATGTAGGCTTTAAAATTATTTATATTTTTTTGCATCCATGGTTTAAGAAAAATTTAAACTTATAGTTCTCAGTGGCTATGGAGGCTTAATTTAAAAATTTATTGTACTTTATCCGAAAAGAAGTTCACTTATTTAGATAGTGGCGAAATTATGAAATATTATTGTGTCTAGACTTTATGGACACCCTGTAGATACATGAGAGTTTGATGTCTAAATATCATCTTATAAAATTAAGTCATACACCATTTCATGATGTTACCATATGACAACAATCAATAAATATAAAAAGGCAACATCAAAGATGTTTATTGTCCAACATGTTGTTTTAGTCATAAATTGCTAAATTTCATACTTAATATATCAAAAGTCATGAATTAAAGTGTTAATGTGCTACATTGCCAAAAACGTTTTAAGAAATAAATATTAGATTACAAAACTAGCTAGGCATAATTGCTAGCGACATTTGGCATTATTACATTGAATAAACAAAAACAAATATTCATTAAAAATAATTTTGCACACGCCTTTTGAAATTAGTGAGAGATTCGAACGAATTACAAACGGAATGTAAATAGGGATTGACCAAAAATCATTTAAACTAGACAATTTGAAAATGATACTGTAATATATGATTCTTCAATGATTATTGTGGACTGCTATAGCAAATTTTGTTAAAACGACTGATTTCCATCTAACAACTTTTGTAGATTTAAACCGCAACTGAAATTGGGTGAAGGATGAATAATCACAGTAGCAATTGACACGAAATTAGATAGAATGTATTTGAGAAAGTGTGCACAAGTGCACTAGAAAGAGTAATTGCGGTACATAATGTTTAATAATGTAATAATTAAATGCAAGCAGCTGCAATCAAACAAATGTTAATAAATAGATAGTTTGACTTTAAAGAGTGCAACCAGATTTATGTAGAAATTCTCATAAAATATAGCTCTTAGTCTTACCAATCACGGTTACTGTAGTGATGAATACAATAAAGTTAACTCGTGTATGCATCAAAGGTGATCTGCTTAAAACAAGGATGCGTTCACTGCTGGAAAAGGATTTTAATGTGCATTTTAAAATTGTTAATAGTTATATTGCAGTTTTAATAATAAATATGTTTATGGTACATCCTATGAAAATGTGCAGCATTGCCCTCGAAAACTTGCAAATATAACACAGTGTATTATCTAAGTAATTTAAAGTTTACTCTGGGACTCCTAAAGTATAAATGCAATTGATTGCTATTACTAAGAAAATTTCTGAATTAATTAATTGTAATGATTGTCGCCGTTGATTCACTTTTTGATGTATAATTAGTCAATTGAATATAATTTTTGATATATTTTAATGTAAGAAAATGTATATTTAGTAATAAAATTTTGAACAATTCTAGGTCCGTTCTGCAGAAATTTCGGACCCGGGCACGGCACGTTTCATTCTTAATTTTACGGCCAAGTCCGGCCCTGCCCGGTTACAACTCTGACTTATAGTAGTCTCGCTGCTCTTCGCAGTAGTGCTGGAGTCAAGAGATCTTGTCACAGAAATTTGCATGACATTTTCCGCAAAGACCTTACACAATTTAAAAAGATACTCACTTATTGACATCATTTTGCGGAAAATTCCACTATAATGACAAGTACTTTTCCACGCTAATTTGGCTTAAAGTAAAAGCGGCAAATCTAATAAAATATCAAGGTAATAAAAAGCTTACCACAAATGAAACATTGGAAATTTGATTATAGAGATCATGAAACCCACTAAACAACACATTCACAGAGTAACGCTGAGTTGCAATGTATGCCCAATGTGCGATGATCATATCATTACAATGCTAAATCATATTTTATAGTTGAAATTGGCAAAAATCAATTCATACATCTCCTGCACATGAAAGCATCCGCGAGTAATTGTTCCCATGCGTATTCAACTGTTTGCCTTCGAAGTCGGTTATATACAAACTTAGTTCAACTGGCTTGGAGAAGCGCTCAGCTAAATATTTACACTCAAATCTAATGACAATATAATTATCTAAATTGTCTAAATTCAATATATAAAACGAAAAGAAATTAAAACCCAAACATCTAAGGTAGAAGTTAACATTGAGGAATAAGAATTAAAAAAGCGAATCCTGTTCAAATCGTTTTGGGATCAAAATTGTTTTGGAAATAATATGATTCGGATTAAAATTTGAAATAATTAACGTTCTAAGCAAAAATTTAGCCTTTTCAACAAGTAGTCAGAAATTACTTCAGTTATTGGGCCTATATTACATAAATGCAGTGAACAACTTCAATTAAAAATTAGACAATAGTTTTTCAATGATTTCCTTACAAATGCGAATTTAAGTAGAATAATATATATATATATANGAAATTTATCATTATTGCTTTCACCTAAATTGCATCAGATGAGAAATGCACTGAGCTTAGGTTATTTAATTAACACTAAGGTCACCAGTTGCATCCAAGAGTTAGGGCTTCTTACTTCTCAATCTTAGTAGTGCTCTAGTCTTATACAACTCTTCTAAAAGGTTATCTGTATTGGGTTGGCTGAATGTGGTATATAGGCAGGAATAGTTAGTTATTTTAGTAGCATTGGTCAATCCACACATTGATTCAAAACCCTCAATAAGATAGATTAGTAGGAACACATGCTGATTTCCCATCAATGCCACACTATGTTGGTTTGAATGTTCCTTATATAGGTAAAAGTACCAATGTAAAATTAATGTGAATAAAATATAAATTTACTCACAATAACCATTACAAAATGTCTGGCACTAGAATGAATTTGAATATGAAATTAATGAATTTGAATTCAAAATATATATAAATTTGAAATATTTCTGAAAATGACAATAATTACAACTTTCTCTCCCTAGATGGAGTTAATCATGATATTTAGAATTTTATTAAAATTTTTATGTATATAAAGTAATTCAAATAATAAAATTTTGGATTCAAGCTTGTCTTAATTTTTGATAAGTGGATGCCTATTAACAGATTTTGGGAAATATATTCAAATTTATTCATTCCTAAATGATATAGTAAGGATGCTAGAAAATATATTGGCCTTAACAAATTCAACAGGAATTTATGCAATGATGAAAGCAATCATTATATATTTCTTATTGATGTCAGATGCATTGCAGTAATTCTACAAATATGCAATATTTATTTCTATCTCTCAGTAGTTAATACAGAATTTATATGAAATTAGTCTTGTGACAATTTCTTAGGTGAAATGATAAATATAATTAATAGTTTTTTAATCTTAATTCTTTCTTAAATTTTTAGACTGTTGTTCTCTTAATACATATTTGATAAAAAAGTATTATATCTACATTGATACATATATATATATATATATATATATATATATATATATATATATATATATATATACAGAATAAATATTTACAAAGAATGTCAATTACCCAATTGCCCCTCAATAATTATGCCAGTACAAATCGATGTAATCAAACAATAAGCCCTAACATTGAAAAAACCCAATTGGACATATTATAAATACATACATTCTCGTAAATTGAGATGAAATTTGCAGTACAGTGTCAACTGCTGATTGAATAAAGACAAGTATGGAGACCTCAAATGATATCTCTCCTAAAAGATGCTTACAATTTTATTAGTAAAAAATACATACCAAGGATGCATCAATATGTGATAATATTTCTTGATCCAAGGCGATATGGGGACCTGAAATTGTAATAAATGAAAATATTAAACAAAAAAATGTATACAATGATGGTGTACTCAAAAGATGCCGCAACAGACTTATTATATATACTAAGAAGGATTTAGAAACATTCCACAAATATGTATTTTCAATAATCCAACATGGATCAGATCAAAGAAATTGCGTCAATATAACCCTAACAACAAAATGTAAGGACAAATTGAGTATTAAAAAATAAGAAATGCTCGAAAGGAAATAAATTACGGTGAAAAGGGCTGAAATGTATGCTATTAATATAAAACATTTAAGGTTTNTGCTGGTAGTATACCACTTGGCATCTGCCTCATTTCAAATAGTCTCAAAAATGTACTTCTTGTTATTTGTTCGTTGCAGCTGTATCACTTTTGCCAAAGCAAGTTTCCTTAGAAAAACCGGAGTGCTATATCCAACTTGTGCATCAAATCAACGCCACAAACTCATTACGTAAAATTTGTACGACAGAGAATTATAATTGTACTTGAATCGGATAATTTTTGGAATTTTTTTATGTGATTTCAAAAATGTAATAATAATAATAATAATAATAATAATAATAATAATAATAATAATAATAATAATAATAGACTTTATTTAGCCGCTGAAGGCATACAATACTACAAAAGGAATAAAAAGAATAAAAACAAGTCAAGTTTTACGACAACGAGGACAGCCAGAGGAGATGAAATAGGAGCAGATGAAAGAGTAGGCGACGTTTTAGAAGGGCTCAGCAAACAGGAAAGACATCAAAGGTTTTTGAATCTCGGCGGCGGGGAAAAAATCAATGGATGTTGGAGGTTTGAGAGTCAAGATGTAATTAGCTGCAGTACAAGCACGATTGAAAAACGAGTGAAGAGTGCGATGTTTCTTGGGACGACGAATGGAGAAGGTGACAACATCATCAGAGCGAGTAGAGCGTGAATTAGAGAACGTAATGAAAACAAAAGGATCAAGATCCAATTTGCGAGTGAGCAAGCGATTGAACAGAAGGAGATCACAGGCATGGAAGTAGAGTGACAGCGGGACAGTGGAGAATTTGAGAAAAGCAGCTTTGTATGACATTTGAAGGCACGCTTCTGGAAACGTTCCATAGAGTGGAACAAGGAACGAGAAGGCTACCAACAAGAAGCATAGAGAAGAATGGCGCGAGGAATGGACTTGAACAAAGAGAGTTTCACAGCAGCCGTGGAATTAAAGGGAACATTGCGGAAGAGGGCAAAGAGTGAGGAATTAGCTTTGCGGAGGCGAAAGGACATATGCCCAGACCAATTCAAGTTAGCAGCAAGTTGAACTCCAAGATGAGTATGATGAGGAGAAAAGTTCACAGGAAGAGGAAGATCAGAAGGGGAGATACAGAAAAGGAAATTCCACATGTCTTGGTTGGACTAAAATCAAGATGGTTAACGGAGGACCAAGTGGCCAAAAGTTAGAGATCAGATGTAATATTGGAGGCAAAAGAATTACCAAAGTTGAAAATGGCAGAGTCATCAACGTACAGTAGACAGAATGAGTTGAGGNATATATATATATATATATATATAGCTTTATAAAAAATAAATGACGAACCTGCCAATTCGAATGCAACAATAGCCAAAAATACGCAAAGAAATGAAGAATATAACAATACGAAATGCCGCTTGGTTAACTTGTACAATTTCATTTGAACACATCTAAAATACACGCTTAGGACTAGAATTCGTTATTTTTAATCTAAAAATATGTAGAACGAGACATAGAGTTCACAGATGGATAAACTCTTTCTTAAAATAAATCATGATTTGCGATACCCGAATCGGAGTGAAAGATATCTACAGTTGTATTTTTGAAACACTACTTGAGCACATTACACTTGTGTTCAGTGGGTGATTGGTAGATGTGATTCGGAAAATGATGCAATATATTTTTTGACGAACAGTGTGTGATAGTGAATAGGTCGCCTTGTAGTTGGAAGCTCAGTTGCTTCAATTTAATGAAAATCTAATAGTTGTCCTATCAATATCTCATACAAAATCACAAAGTGCTGGTAGTATACCACTTGGCACCTGCCTCATTTCAAATAGTCTCAAAAATGTANTGAGGAATTAGCTTTGCGGAGGCGAAAGGACATATGCCCAGACCAATTCAAGTTAGCAGCAAGTTGAACTCCAAGATGAGTATGATGAGGAGAAAAGTTCACAGGAAGAGGAAGATCAGAAGGGGAGATACAGAAAAGGAAATTCCACATGTCTTGGTTGGACTAAAATCAAGATGGTTAACGGAGGACCAAGTGGCCAAAAGTTAGAGATCAGATGTAATATTGGAGGCAAAAGAATTACCAAAGTTGAAAATGGCAGAGTCATCAACGTACAGTAGACAGAATGAGTTGAGGACGGATTGAGGGAGGTCGTTGATAGCAATGAGGAAGAAGAGAAAAGCAAACACAGAACCTTGACGAGCACCACTAGACACAGGAGCAGGAGGAAACAGCCGAGTTGATTTTAACACACTGACGACGATTGGAGAGATAAGACTGGAAGAGTTCGAGGAAATCAGCATCAAAGCCAAATAAACGTAGTTTGTCAAGAAGAATAGAACGTGGGAGTCGATCAAAAGCTTTAGAAATGTCAAGAAAGATAATGCAAGCAGAATCATTACAAGCTGATGGTACTGTCACGTTCTCTGTTCGTCGTCTCAAGAAACATCGCACCCTTCACTCGTTTTTCAATCGTGTTTGTGCTTCTGCTAATTACTTACTGACTGCCATTGATTTTTTCCTCGCCCATGACCTTCAAGAAATCTTTGATGTCTTTCCTCTTCGATGTTCCTTTGTCTCACATTGACTACTGTTCCATCTGCTCGTACTTCATCCTGTGTGATGGCTCCCGTTGTCAATTGATTTGACTTTTAATGTTTGTTTTGTTGCGCTCTAACCGGCTTAATACCTACTTAGCGACAATAATACACTACATTCATTTGAAAATTTTGCATAAAATGCACACACACANGCAGTACAAGCACGATTGAAAAACGAGTGAAGAGTGCGATGTTTCTTGGGACGACGAATGGAGAAGGTGACAACATCATCAGAGCGAGTAGAGCGTGAATTAGAGAACGTAATGAAAACAAAAGGATCAAGATCCAATTTGCGAGTGANCACACACACACATTTTAATATTATATATATTTATTATATTTGTAAATAGCTTTTTGTAGTTTATAATTTTTTTGTACTAGTTTATTGTAGCAATAAATTGCTTTTGAATCTTATTATTATTTTTTTATTGTTTGGGTGCTCGATTCTGATTGGTTGTAATACTGTATATGGCCCTATATCTCAAAAAGAGAGATTATATACCAAAAAGTGCTAAATATTTCTTCTACTTAAATTTTTACTTGATCGTGTTCATGCCACTCGTACTATGAAGATTTGAACAATTGCAAGATAGACGCCAGATCAAACGAGATTGATCTTTGGATATGCTAAGAGCAGTGCGCCCAAACCGTCCTAGTAAGCAGCCTCNGAACAGAAGGAGATCACAGGCATGGAAGTAGAGTGACAGCGGGACAGTGGAGAATTTGAGAAAAGCAGCTTTGTATGACATTTGAAGGCACGCTTCTGGAAACGTTCCATAGAGTGGAACAAGGAACGAGAAGNATTTTTACTTGATCGTGTTCATGCCACTCGTACTATGAAGATTTGAACAATTGCAAGATAGACGCCAGATCAAACGAGATTGATCTTTGGATATGCTAAGAGCAGTGCGCCCAAACCGTCCTAGTAAGCAGCCTCCATGCGGCGGTTCCTGGGTAACAGCAATGCTTTGGCTTCGCGCAAACGATCCAATTTTGTTGCTAAGCCAATTAAGATAAGAAACTACATTGGAGGAATTCAAGATTGTTTCAGAATTATCCTATCACATTGCTTGCTATAATTGGTTTAGCAACAAAAGTTGTATCGTTTGCGCCCTACCTTAGAGGGCGTGTTACTTTATGCTACAGAAGACTTTATGCAATAGGGTAGCCGAAGGTGTAATTTGTCCACACGGTGAAGGAGNCATTGCGGAAGAGGGCAAAGAGTGAGGAATTAGCTTTGCGGAGGCGAAAGGACATATGCCCAGACCAATTCAAGTTAGCAGCAAGTTGANCTTGCTATAATTGGTTTAGCAACAAAAGTTGTATCGTTTGCGCCCTACCTTAGAGGGCGTGTTACTTTATGCTACAGAAGACTTTATGCAATAGGGTAGCCGAAGGTGTAATTTGTCCACACGGTGAAGGAGAGGGTCGTGAAGACTGTCTATTCGGTTTTAGTGAAATGGTGGCGAGCAGTGCCGCTGGTTCCTGAGACATGAGTGCATATAGTCTTATAGGGCAGTCAAGTCAAGGATAACTCTTTCTTTTAGCCTATGGTATAAGTCAAGGGCCAGCATTTGCTGTACCATTGAGTTAGCACCAAGCGCTCACTAATTTGGCCTCTTGTAAAACAGTTACCAAATCAAGTTTCTTAAGACGATTAAAAATAAAGGTAACATGAATATTGGATCGTGTTCCACATATTATAAAATTATATGATGCATAATTAAATGTCTATGTCACAGGAATTTGTCAAAATATGGAAGATCATTTAATCTAACAGTATAAGAAATTGGAAGAAACACATTAAATTTCAGGTAGTAGGCTTTGGCCGCGTGTATCACAATCGTAAGATGCAAAATCAAAATGGAAAGTTGAAGTTGCAAAACCTACGACGTTATCATTTGTGTCCAGAAACAGCTTATCTGCTATAATTTCTTAGCACAGTAACAAGATCAACTATTGAATGATATGCAACATTGAATTTAACTGCTCGCCATGGTTCAATAACGTTGCATCGAATTCGAAAATATATTTATTATATTTCTAAAAAATCATCAGATCTTTGTGAGTTATCGATCCATTTAGAGTTGTAACTTTGGAGTAAATTTTGTGAGTCTTGATTAGCTACTATCTTTAATCTGATTATTGAAAGAATTTCAAGAGCAGTTAGTTGGTCAAATTGAAGCTTCAAACCATTCTTAGATTCCTTGCAGCATTCTATTTCAGGTGTCAGTAAATATTATGTAGCATTTTTGGAGCAGCATGTTGTCTCTGTCTCAGCAACAAGTTTAATAAATTCACGATGCTGTCGCACGTAAGTATGATTATCAGCTATTTGTCTTGCATGCATCCATTGAATTTTTTCATATGCAGTACCTAATTCCTTAGCAGGTTCAAAATGAAACTTATTTGTTGTACAAATCACACGAGAACAAAAATAAATTTTCCGGTTTATGCAAATCAGAGAAATATAATAAATATTTTTATAACGATTTAATTAACCTAGAATTAGCATATCAGCAAAAACTCTTCCCCTGGTTAAATAAACTGTAGAGGGAAAAAATGTGGAAAAGCAAATGTTATGGCACTTAGTAATTGATAAAAAGTTAATGACGTTCACTTAAACCTAAAAATTAAAAAATAAAATTAGGAGAAAATAAACCCAGTCTCATAGTTATTGACATGTTAGTGCATAGCAAAAATTTCAATTACATAACCATAATCTCACAAGCAATATTAACCAGTATAAATGTAGAAGTAAAAGAATGGGACATGAAAATATACGTGTGATGCTCATTATTCAATTGCATTGAATTAAAAAGCGCGGTGGCTCACTTTTTTATTAAAGTAAGACATGCAAGACGACAAAAGTAAAATGTCATTATTCTCTAAAGGTAAAACACTATCATTCATGAGAACACACCCTTCCAAAAAATTGTTTTGAAAATCTGGTAAAAGTAGAGAATCCTGAATGTTTCCGTTTATTTTTATCCCTAATTTTCATCAAATGATCATTTTTGCTGAGGAGCTCTACGAGTAGTCATTGTGGAAATTGCCATGTTTTTGTCAGGAACAGGACAATATTTTGATGCAAAATCAAAGGCCAGCTTTCAGATTCCTATATTTTCTTCTAATTAAGATTCTGCTTTGCTACTTCTGTTTTGGCGAACAGCGTCTATCCAAGATAGGGACAATTACCTTCGAACCAGGGTTGCTACTTTTTAACAAGCAAATCTCAAACTTTTGAAATTTCTCAAAATCGAAATTCTCCCTTAGAAAAACGTGTCCAAATGTCCATGAAAAATATCATCTGAAATTTTGAAATATACTTGTTGTTAATGTAGTGCCAAACGTGAACGCCATTACACTCATATGCAATTATTTCTAAATATGTATTCCATAAACTGAAATGGAAAAAAATGCTCAGGAAATATAGCTTTCATTAGATATGTAAATCTTTCATATTGCTAAGTTCAAATTCACATTACTGTAAACATTAAATGTAGAATTTTCTAGTCATTTCAGGCATTTAAATAAGACCTAATATTAATTTCGATTCGATTTTTGCTGCCTTCGTTTGACTTCGGTGATCTGGTGTGCGGAGATATTGTGAGTGAACATGGTATGGTTATATATACTATATAAATATTTATATTAATAGTAATTATGTTAACAGACAATCATAACAGTGTTCATGTTAAAACGAGACTCTTAATTCTGATGCCTATTTTTCTTCAATTCGATTTTTGCTGAATGGCAAACATTACATTCAAAGCGACTCGATAAATACAAATTTAAAGTCAACAACTAAACGGCATACTTTGAAGAATTATTTCAAGTCTTTCCTAAAAATCCCAAATATAATTGAAAAATATGTATAATAGCATGAATACTAACGCTTCGATATAATCAGTTTTCATTATTTGGTAGTAATTGGCACAAAATTGGTTTAAATTTCGTCTACTTATTTTCTCACGAGAAAACTCGTCAACTATTTGGTTAATGAAAATTTGGCAAATGATCTTACAAAAGAATGGGTTGGTACTTTTTATCAACATACGAAATCTTGAAACCGACATAGGGAACCTTGAGATCGACATAGCAAATCGTTATGACAATATGAACAAAAAATTTAGCATGAATGAGGTATACGTATCAATTATATCGAAAGAGACATCAAAATTTAGTTTTAGCAGTTGTATTTTGAGTTGTAATCTAGACTAAATTATTAAATATTATACTTGATTTCATAACAAAAACTCAGATAAATATTTTAATGTACATATGAGAAAATTTTAAATGACCCATCTAATGTTATTAATCTTCATACCTCATTCATGCTAAATTTTTGTTCATATTGTCTTAACGATTTGCTATGTCTATCTCAAGGTTCCCTATGTCGGTTTCAAGATTTCGTATGTTGATAAAAAGTACCAACCAAAAGAATGAGTCAGTTTCCAATAATGTTAAGATGAGATCTATCTTGAATATTGTTTAAGAGCCAACAAGTAAAAATTATGCTTTTATGAAGAAATTGAAAGTTGTTTTATTAATGCCACACACTCTTCAACAGTAGCAGCACCAACCTTCCAAAGGAGATGGAATTTATTTAGTTCACTCAGCCATTTAATTTTTTAATGAAATATTGCAATTCTATTCATTATGAACATTGCTAAGTTTCATTTGGTTTGTTATTTTTTAGTAAATTACTTGTAAAATAAAGCTTGTTATACATTTGTTCATGTTGAATAATGCTTGTGTAATAAGCTGTATTATATTTAATATCAATTTCATTCAACATAAAGTATATTATATTTTAGTTCATGTTGAATAAAGGCTTATTCAATATGGCATGCTTTCTATCACATAAAACCAAGGTTTTTGCAACAAGATTTTGAGTTATGCAGTTTAAGTTTGAGTTATTATGTTTCAAGTATTAGTTGAAGTATTTTTGAATAACATTTTGCATTTAATCAAATTTTTTCTAATTCCAAGTTTTTTTGGTTAAAATATAGTTTATTTTATGATAATTCAAGTTTCTTAAGCTAAAAAGTAATTATTTGCAATAATTAAAGAAACTGAAATTATAAATAATTCAAATTTTATGGAATTTTCATGTGGATTTTTTATCAAGACNATATTATACTTGATTTCATAACAAAAATTCAGATAAATATTTTAATGTACATATGAGAAAATTTTAAATGACCCATCTAATGTTATTAATCTTCATACCTCATTCATGCTAAATTTTTGTTCATATTGTCTTAACGATTTGCTATGTCTATCTCAAGGTTCCCTATGTTGGTTTCAAGATTTCGTATGTTGATAAAAAGTACCAACCAAAAGAATGAGTCAGTTTCCAATAATGTTAAGATGAGATCTATCTTGAATATTGTTTAAGAGCCAACAAGTAAAAATTATGCTTTTATGAAGAAATTGAAAGTTGTTTTATTAATGCCACACACTCTTCAACAATAGCAGCACCAACCTTCCAAAGGAGATGGAATTTATTTGAGTCACTGCTAAAATATATTGGCCCTTTGATTTTCCTATATGTAAAATTATTTTTAAAAATTTCACACAATAATTTAGCAGTAAAATTTAAGTTCAATACATCATTAACTTCTACACTGAAACGTTTTGATTTTTAGCTGAACATATTTATTTATCTAAAATATATCACCTTGACTTAGGCCCAAATAACAACCAACTTACAACACAGCCTTTTGTAAGATAGTTCACTATGATTAAAATTAGGGAAATATAAAAGATATATAATTTATGTATTATATATTTTACTGACAATGCAATTGAATTTGGAATTGAAACTGACATTTTTGGTACATAGGTCTTAGAATTAAGATTGAATCACAAAAAATTGGAATTGGAATTGAAGAATTTAATTGAATTGAAGTCTCTCTTCTAAAATATATTATTTCAGGATCAAATCTCATTCTCTGTAAATAATAGCCCTGAAATTTATTTTTAATGGATTAAAAATAATGGGCAATTTTTTGATATTAGAACAATAATTGTTTGCTTAGTTCACTCAGCCATTTAATTTTTTAATGAAATATTGCAATTCTATTCATTATGAACATTGCTAAGTTTCATTTGGTTTGTTATTTTTTAGTAAATTACTTGTAAAATAAAGCTTGTTATACATTTGTTCATGTTGAATAATGCTTGTGTAATAAGCTGTATTATATTTAATATCAATTTCATTCAACATAAAGTATATTATATTTTAGTTCATGTTGAATAAAGGCTTATTCAATATGGCATGCTTTCTATCACATAAAACCAAGGTTTTTGCAACAAGATTTTGAGTTATGCAGTTTAAGTTTGAGTTATTATGTTTCAAGTATTAGTTGAAGTATTTTTGAATAACATTTTGCATTTAATCAAATTTTTTCTAATTCCAAGTTTTTTTGGTTAAAATATAGTTTATTTTATGATAATTCAAGTTTCTTAAGCTAAAAAGTAATTATTTGCAATAATTAAAGAAACTGAAATTATAAATAATTCAAATTTTATGGAATTTTCATGTGGATTTTTTATCAAGACTGAGTTTGAGCATTGATTTCACTTCTAATCAAGTTCTGCAAGGTCATTCAAGTTCAACTTCTTTCCATTCCAAAAACATTAAATCCCTTCATCAAAGACTTTATAGGCTGAGATATTTGCAAAGAATTTTGAATTCAATTTTGGCAAATTTTGAATTGTAGCATAACAACAAATTTTTTGTAACAATTTTTAACAAAATTAAAGTTGCTTCTTTTTTTAGGTTAGGCATATGGTTAGGGCTATTCATCCATAATGAAATTTATCATTATTGCTTTCACCTAAATTGCATCAGATGAGAAATGCACTGAGCTTAGGTTATTTAATTAACACTAAGGTCACCAGTTGCACCCAAGAGTTAGGGCTTCTTACTTCTCAATCTTAGTAGTGCTCTAGTCTTATACAACTCTTCTAAAAGGTTATCTGTATTGGGTTGGCTGAATGTGGTATATAGGCAGGAATAGTTAGTTATTTTAGTAGCATTGGTCAATCCACACATTGATTCAAAACCCTCAATAAGATAGATTAGTAGGAACACATGCTGATTTCCCATCAATGCCACACTATGTTGGTTTGAATGTTCCTTATATAGGTAAAAGTACCAATGTAAAATTAATGTGAATAAAATATAAATTTACTCACAATAACCATTACAAAATGTCTGGCACTAGAATGAATTTGAATATGAAATTAATGAATTTGAATTCAAAATATATATAAATTTGAAATATTTCTGAAAATGACAATAATTACAACTTTCTCTCCCTAGATGGAGTTAATCATGATATTTAGAATTTTATTAAAATTTTTATGTATATAAAGTAATTCAAACAATAAAATTTTGGATTCAAGCTTGTCTTAATTTTTGATAAGTGGATGGAACCTTCATATTTTTTGTAGAAACACTTCACCAAATTCAATAATAAAATGTGTAACATTTGTTCACTGTGTATATATAAAACAGAAAGTTTTGCTGAGCTTTGAAGCTAAGGGGTCACTTTCACCATTGTTGATCATTTAAGTGGATGTGCACAATATCTTTGAATTTCCAGTATTCATTTGTAGTAAATTCCTTTGAAAATCAATAGCAAAATAATTGTTTACAACTCAGAACAATATATTCATTAAATGCATGTACTCCCAAATATATGAAAAACAACCTCTCATATTTCATATTATGAAGAAATGAAATTCTGAGTTCTGTTAAATAACAAAATAAGCTTTGTTTTTGTAATTATTGCAACATTCAATATTTCTATCTGATTTATTTCAGATGCATATTCCATACAGAGTGATTTAGCTAATTAATATTTACCTGAAATGTTTTTACAAAATGATATTTTGGATATCAATATATTAGGTTGATGTTATCATATAAAAATACTAAAATGAGAAAACTCTGCAATGTATATCATCTCAATGTTAAAACATATTGAACTTCATATAATAACTTAAATTTTGGTGGATTTTGAATGCATAGCATTGATACATTCTGAATGAAATATGTTAATGTTTAGGGAAACAATAGTTAGTATTTAATATATAATTGGAAGAGGAAACTATTAAAGCAGGATCTGAAAACCAATCAACAAATACCAATGAAACTGTATTGTATTCAGTGCCTAAAAATATATTTTAAAAATATATTCTCAAAATAATCTTATATGTAAATGAAATTCTTACTAAATTTAAAATAGAACAACTACTACTTTGATTGAGAATGTTTTTTCACTCTGTTTGGTATGCACTGTTGAGCAGTCAGCTAGTTCCTTTAGATAGAATATCTTATCTTAAGAATAGACTATAAGTGTTGCACAATGTTGGCTTGCAATGCACACGCCTTTTACAAAAATGTGATTGCATACTATAATTTGACTCACTCCTCAATTTACAATCTTACCAGAGAATGACACAAACAATATGCACCCAATATATTGATTATAAGCAATCAGCCTAAATCCAGTCACACTTGAAATTGCAATATTGCTATACATATACTGTACATATGAGTTTTAAAAGTGCAAATAAATAAAAGATAACCCCACATGGACAGTAACATGACTGTTTGCACATGATTTTGGGATAATCCTAGTATATTAATTATTAAATCATATATATTGAAGAACTACATGACTTTTTAAGTATGGTTCTTCTTCTTACAATTCCAATATATAAATTTCAAAAGATGTGGTAAATGTATAGAAGGTATTTTTACTATAACTTTACCCTGCATATCACAAAGTTTAAGAATAATTTGCCCAATTAATGGTTACAATAATACTGCAACAATACTTAATAATTTATATGAAAATATAATAATTTGACCAATAATGGTGCCTTGTTGTTTTGGACTCAAATTCTAATATAGGGTGAGGAGAAGCTATAATTTATGAAGTTTATCTGGACATAAATAAGGAAGTTTCTTAAGTCTTAAGCAGCGCAGTCAATATTTTTTGTCATATAGAGAACTTACCTTATATTACAGTGTCCATATATCCAGCAACAAATGATTCCATCCTTCATGGTATTATACTAGGAACAGGAGATCTAATTATTTATTCCCAAAGATACATGACATACACATATCTGATGAAAAATACAAAATCATTTAGAGATCTTAGAACATTTAGAAATATATTTTAACTATAAAAGGTATAGATTGTGCTGGTTGATAGACCTGTTTAATTTTTCACTGATTTTATGAAATCATTTAATGCTGCATGGCTATGTTAGGGCAATGAGAAATACATATATCAGATGTAGTTAATAAAAGATTCAAATTAAAACATTATGGTTTCTGATAAATCAGAGATGATTAGAATATATTAGTATTCTTTGGATGAATCAAAATTATGCATATTTTCTGTTGGTGTAGTTAAGTAGTCTGATTATGATTATGCAATGTAGTATTGGGATTCAAATAAATTTTAGTACAGAAATGATTACTTATCCTTTGCACTTTCATCTGTACACATCCATTCAGTACATTATTTTCAGTCTAGAAAGGCCACATAGGTATAATTGTAGTTGCATAAGTATAAAATATTGAACTCATAGCTTGTATAGAGTCAAAACATATTTTAATTTAAAATATTTACATGTATTTGTATTTAACAAATTTTGATTATTAAGAAGAGTTGACAAATGTATTATTGAAAATCACCCAAAAATCACTTCAAAAATAGCAAAATCTAGTGAACATATTCTTGCTTTGTGGTATACTGCGTCTTTGTTTCGACATGAAGAATGGAAACCTCAGCATGTGTGCAAGTTAATTTTGCATAAACTTATCACCACTGCCTTAAATTGACCTTTCTATGAACTTTTTGAATGTGCATGAAATAGAGAGTGACATCAGGTACCCGAAGTAACCTGTGTAATAGATCGGATAGGGCTAAGCTCAGGGTGGATATTTTTTTTGCAATGTTGAAATGTGGATTTATTGTTTAATCTGATTAACCCACTGCATAATTATTATTGAAAAATTGTTAAAGAAGGATTAATTCATGGCCACTGGGCTGTTGGGAGCTGTTGGGTTCACCGCATGTGCGGTAAGCTTGCATTGTTTGATTATATTTATTGAGAAAATGAAGAATGGCACTGGTTTTTAGGCGGAGGGGACGGGGCGATCACCCAAACGCCCTAATCTGAATCCGCCATTGGTTTGGGCAGGAAGCTTTCAGATCGAGTGGCTTTGAGCAGTAAATATTTGAGTAAGGTAGGTTTGGGGTGGTGTTTATTCCATTTTTATATATATTTGTAAGTAAAACTAGCAAAAAAATAAATCCACATGTATATAATTTCATAGACTAAATACTACCGTGATAATTTTTACATGTCAAATGCCAGTCCACTTTTATTAATTAGTTGCTGAAGTCTATAAGGGGTATTAGATCCATTTAGAAATTTTTCTGGTAGTAAATTTCTTGGGGCGGATTAGGGTTTCAAGTTTTGATAATTATGGTGTTTTCTCTGTTATGAAATTATACAATAGCTTACAATATTGTGTATTGAATCTACAATTGGAACAAATAGATTATCAAATGAAGAAATGTGAATTTATGTCCAGTGTAAATTTGAGATTAAAATTCAACATGTTGCTGTCATATAATACAATCTTACTCAGTACTCTATTCTACATACATTACAGCCCTTGACAAGGAACATCATGACATTGAAATGTTTGAGATCACTATGAATAAACATTTCTTCTGTCATTTTTAAATACATAATAAATAACAAGCTTAACAATAAGGGAAGGCATGCGCACTTTATTGTATTTATCTATTTAATAATTATTATCTTTATTGATGCTTTTATTTTTTAACACCACTGACTGATTAAATCATCAAAATTTCAATTTTTTAAATTTACTTATTTGTCTATGCCTACAAAATTTTTTTACTTCAATTATCATTTTGAGTGTAAATGAGCTTGATAAACGCTGGTCTATGAAAAATGAGGCATCATTAAAAAGGTGCTTCAAAAATTATGTTGATGTTAGCCAAAAGTTACAATAGGCTCTATTTATTTTTAAATATATAGGGAATTTAAAAAATTATCAAATAAACTAGAATATAATTTTAAAAGAAGTGTTGCTGGCCTTCATTATGTGCAAAATTAAATCATCATATTAAATAATATAAAAACCGTTTGCCATTACAAATGTGATTTAATGGGCTCCGTACAAAAATTACCCAAGTAAACCCCCTGCAATTTTTTATATTTTATTTATTCTTTGATGAATTTTAAAAAATAATGATAATAATTAACAACGATTTTGGCTAATTTTTGTTAAAGTTACATTTAGCTTTGTGTAATATGCGGCAATGAATACTTTTGTGTAGTTTAATAAAAACCTCTGGCTGAGTGCTATTTTATGTCATTTAGTACAGTAGCAAATTCACTTAATCTAAACAATATTTTGTCCTAAAAAAGCTAAATTATGAAAAATCTTTATGCATTTTAATATATTTTTAAAAGTTTATTGGGTCTTTACGCGGACTCAGAATTTTATCGATCCCATTTTTCAATACAAATTTTTAAAGCAAATTTAAAAGGAGGAATAACTATCGTATATTAAGTGGTTTATTACTAATGAAATAAATTGCTAAGTTAATTTGGTAAATTAGCAAAGTATTTTGTGATATGGGGGATTGGCAGTAATCGTTTTATTTTAATGTACGCCTTGGAACTATTGCGTAGTTTATCAATTGACATAATTTGAAAATGAAATTGCAATTCTGCTCTAGAAAACGAGATCTCTGAAAAATAAATTAATTAATTTTTTCTCCAAACTACTTAATCAACGAGATCTCTGAAGGTCAAGAGGCCTTACCAACTTCCACTAATTGTACTTCTCGTGTTTAAAACTGTATTTCTTAATGAACAACTCTCCAGCCAACTTTTAACCCACTCAATAGCCATTAGTTCTTTTTAATAATATTATTCCATTTAATTGAATTATTGTAAAACTAATTTCGGAGTACAACCAGGAATTTACAGAAGAAAATACATTATCTCAATTATTATAGATTTTAATGACAAATTCTATTATTTTTTAAAACACAGGTTAGTAATTGTATACATGACATTAAAAAATATCATTTATAAATTTTACTTAGTAATTTATCATTTTAAATTCCACATTTATATAATATGCCAATTTGCGAAATTACCAATTTTTTCCAAACTATAAAATATCCTAAAGGAATGAGCCTGTTAACCAGTACATAGCACGATTAAATGCAATTACTGATGAAAACATTGTCTTTAAGTTATTTTCATTAATATTATTTATATAGGAACTGAGACTAAGAGACAGAAAACCACAAATTTGAGCAAGTTTGGAATATATTACTAGAAGTTTACTAAACATTTAAGTTTTTTTATAACAGAAGAAACGCCAGGAACGCAATTAGCTCTTTGTCCTCAAACAAAATTTTCTGTTAACAATTAGAACTAAGTGGCCTGTACGAAAAAATGAGCATTTAATAGATGTTGAGTACCAATGTTCCACGTTCACAATTGCATAGCTTGGTGCAATTTTTTTATCAAAATGTTGCATTTGATAATTAGTAAAGTATGAGCTAATTCTCACAAAAAACTAAAAAGCTTAGTAATGTATATTTCTCAAGCTAAGCCAACTTTTGATCTTTAAATTTCATAGTAGCATATTTGATTGGAATATTAAAAAATCTCATGATAGCGACTATCTTTCTATGCTTTTTCATGATTAATTGTTGCACAAATATATAAATAACGTTTGAAAAAACACTCAAAACCAACTATGTAAAAATGATAATTTAAAATCAAACGTTACAAATTTATTTAACAACGAATTAAAAATATGCCACTATAAGCAATCGAGTTTATAAAAAACAGCAATTAAGACTAAATCTTTTAACCCTTCAAATGATCAAATGTGGTGACCATCCATATATAAGTTTAAAGTGTTCGTAAGTGAAAAAAATGTGGATCTAACACCAAGCTACTTTAAGCGGTACAGCAATTGTATAAGCGTACAATAAAGACAAAAATTTATATTGATTGCAAAACAATTGAAAAATTTCAAATAATTTTTTAAATATATACAACATAAAATGTTTTGTGATTAATTCTACGAATAATATACTCAACACTAACACACCAATAAAGCTAATTTTAACACACCTTGATGTATGTGAGTTTGAAAAAATATTGAATTTATCAAATTTCTAGATATTTTATTATAATAAAAAAATGATTAATATCTAATAAAAGTCAAAGTTCTTAATATCATGGATTAAAGCATTATAATTATATTGTAACAATTCAAAATATAAATTTTCTCAGTTGTATCATATTTAAGGCTTTGTGAAATTCCTTTTACATTAATAAAAAGCTAATATAAAGTTCAAGAATTCGCGGTGTTTCTTTAAACCCTATCAGCATTTATTGCATTAATTTTATAAAAAAAGTTTAGAAAAATTGCTTGATTATTATATTTTTTACATATTTTTGTATGAGGAACCTTGCAAATTTTTAAATAGAATTTCTAAATTTTTAGGAAAAGAACACATTTGAAATTTTTATATTATATAGCATATATTTAAAAATATTTCTTATTTTATTGATTCATTGTCACTTTAAATTAATTTTAAAATTTAAAAAATAGAATTTTAAGAAAACATAAACGTGTGCACGTGTGCATGTACATGTACCATGTAAAGGCGTGCATGTTTATGGTGCATAAAATAATGAGAGATTTGAAATTAAAATGCAATTTGCTGCAGTGACGTTTCGTCAGACGTTCTTGATTTAATGGCGGTGTTTTTGTCTAAAAATTGCTATTCAATCAAGTCAACAACCATCCCCTTTATAGTTTTGTCATTTCTTCTCTTCTGAAAAGTCAGTGAGTGAAATTAATAAACTTTCACGGCATTGAATCTTAGCTTAACTTGATTATAGGACAAGACAAATTAAGTTTTACGAATTCATCTCAACTTGGGATTTCCCGCCAACTTCCATTCGAGTAATTAGGTTTTCCACTCGGATTTGCCTTGCATTAAATCTGGAGACTCCAGCCAGCAAGTTCAATTAAAACTTTGCCTAAAGAATGGCCGAGTTTAGCGCAAATTTCCTTTTTTAAACAATTAAGTTAGAAGCGCCGTCACCCATTTGGCTTAATTGATTTCCCTTTACACTGCGGTATGTAGGATTTAAAATATATTAGCAGGTATTATCAGCCACAACTTCGTTCACCATTCTCCCAGATGTATATCTCAATCGCTTATTATGCTTCCTCAAACTTTATATTTGTTTTCCCTTTGCAAATAACTTTGTGCCATCAGGATATTTGAAAGTAACTATAACTTTCCCAGAATTTTCATTAATAACAACCAAAATCAATTTCGGTTTTGGCTCACATCTCGAAACCCTTCAAAGCAGTGTTGTCATTTATAAAAAGTTTATTTACTACACTAACTTTTGTATGGTTTTGACAAGTTTGCTGCTTCAGTCAATTATGGTGATGTAACAAAATATTTATATGTAAAGAAAAGGTAAAATGTAGTCTAATACATTTTAGCAATTTCTGACAGACATTAGAATATAATCAGTCCCATTTTTTCAAAATCTAATGACTATTAAAGTGTTAGTTATTATGAACATATAATAAACTCCGTTCCGCGTTTGAGGCATATATGAACATTCCACTAATTCTATTGAGAAATTAGTAATTTATTTATTCATTAAGTCATAATCGCTATTATTTAGAAATAATATATACAGGTGTTTTCGTTCATATTATGTGTAAAAATTATTCAAAGAATTTATGAAAACATGAAAAGAATTATTTAAACTAAAAACGATGTCTAGTCGATATATATAGAATAGAAGAATGGATTAATTCTCTTTCACTTGACCCTTAAAACTCGCAATTGAATGAATTCTCTTATCCCGAAATTACCCTTGCCTTGACTTTACACTATATACATTAGGAATTTTCAAAAAATATTCAATACCTTCGAATCCTTCCTGTACAGAAATAATTTGTAAAGTAAATGTTATCATTGCATATGAGCATATTCATCAAAAAATTGCATCAATATTGTATTTTATAGATGCATTGTTTGGTTAATAAGCTTAGCGTTACTGCAGTGAACACAAGACTTCTAAAGCATGAGCGTTTTTCTAGGTAATAATGATTATATAGAAAGAGATCTCAAAACATTAAAAACATGGAATTAAATATACTATGTTACTTTAGGTAATTATATTTCTTAATGTATAATATCACGTAGAATTTTATTTTCTCTCAAAAAATGATATGAAAATCAATATTTTTCACACTAATGTCAAATTTGTAAGTCAAGATGTCTGAAAATTAATTAATTAAATTTAATTGTTTAATATTATTTTACTGAGGAAATATAAATTTTAATATTGTATAAACAAAGGTATTACAATTTTTCAAACCAAAGAAGAATCAATTAAATCTATAAATTTATTGTTTCGTGTCTGCCAACTGTTCAATTCTTAAAGTTGTTATAAAATTCTTTCAAAATGTCTATTGTGAAATTTTGACACTAAGTGTTTCATTTGTTTTTTTTTGATTAGTAACTTTATTTAAAGAAAAATTATGAAGGTCGCAAATAAAGCAATTCTAAAATTTTAATTTGAACGTATGCATGGGTTCCCGTCTGGGGAATCACTTGTAATTTATTTACATTATATACTGCATGTAAGTGGCTGCTTTGAATTTTATCTAAAAAATTTTTAACTAATAATAACAATTTGGTCTGTTGCACGTATATTTTTTTAAGAAAACAATCAAAGAAAAGAGGTTTGAACTGCAGACATATATATTCAGCTTAAAACACGCGTTTTTAATAAATTTGTTCTTCAGTTAAACTGAATTTGGAATAAAATTGCCTCTCACGACTCTATGATCATGATGAATATGATGTCTTGAGAATTTCTAAATTTTTTGCTGTAATTTATTAAAATTTTCACAGTCAGAAAATCAATCATCAGAGATAGCTCAACAAAATCCACCTTAAAAAAATGATGTTTGCTCCTTGCCGACTCCGAATTTTTTTGTTCAAATAATTTGAAAATTTAGAAAATAATTTTAAAAGTAAAATATTCGGCAATATTTTAGCATAATGTCCATCCTATGTCAGCTCTTTAGGTTTTTAAAGACAAGTTATTAAAATTATGCAAAAATAGCCAATGAGCTGTTCTAAAAATAATTGGTACAGAACAAGTAGCTTGTACACATTTTGAATATAGTACTGAGTTGTATTATTAATTCTTTACAAAACACAATTAATCATATTTAACCCCAATACAGCTGAAGACCTAATTAAAAACTAAATATCTGCGTTAATATTAAACCAATTAAACTGTCAGAAACGGCCACATGCCTTGGTGCTGTGTTGGATAACCAACAAAGAGACAATGCATTAATTGCCAGCAGCATCGGAAAAGAGCTTGTAGTATCTAAGTTGGTTGTTCTTCAAATTACCGAACATTAAAGGAGTCTGGTTCTTAAAATTGAACATTAACAACGAAATTAAGGGAAAACAGCTTTGTACACATGTATATAACAATTAAAAAAATTAACTGAATTATGCATAAGCAAAGCTAAAATTAATAATAAATATTGAAAAATGGCTTTCACCAGCAAATGCCTGCAAATATTGGAATAAACCTCATACAAGCATTCTTCAAGCGTTGCTATAAGGAATTAATATATTATTGTGATTTACAGTAAGTAATTATCAAGTAGTTACTTCAAAACTTGTTTCTATAACTTCAAAAACTATTATGGAAATATAGTCACAAAAGAGTCCGGGACAAAATTGTATAATGTCTGATTCTGGTCGGGCTGACAACTTCAATGTTCAAATCGGGTTGAAGTTGAAGATATCAATTTTTTATAGATATTCACATATAGTTTGAACCTAAACGAAATTCATACATATGTAAATGAGATTTCTGTTATTGAAGCAATATGTATAA
This sequence comes from Hofstenia miamia, assembly GCA_900660155.1. Classification (NCBI taxonomy): domain Eukaryota; kingdom Metazoa; phylum Xenacoelomorpha; order Acoela; family Hofsteniidae; genus Hofstenia; species Hofstenia miamia. The sequence goes on along the minus strand of CABFPE010000021.1, from coordinate 549,415 downwards.
ACACTTATTACAAATCACACTATTTTTATAGAATCAGAGTGTGATTTCTCTCCTGCTAAGTTGACGGTCACACATCTCCAAATATGTTTTCTCTATGCCATAGAAATTTTTCTATCACCAAAAGAAGTATTTTTAACATGTCGAATAGATTGCTTAATGCATTCATTATAATTCGTGTTTCAATTCTATGCATTATAGTCAAGTCCATTTATATATTTTGCCCGCATAAACCATATAAACAGTAGCTTTGGATAGATGAAGACCAATAAACAGTTGGGATTTGGTGAGTTTTTGTACAAAACCACAATTGGATGACGATGACGATGCTAAGATTGTCTCCACATTCGGAAGAAGAGGGACATAAAATTACATATATTGCAATAATCAATTCAAATAATTTTCAAGTATTATTATATTTTTGCACAAAATATTGCTTTTTCATGAAAGTCTTTGAATCAAATTCGAAAATCGGGTTTGGGTTGGGTTCATAAATCATTGTTCTTAGCATCCGAAAGAGAAACCTAATTAAAATTCTAGTCTATTTTATCTAGATCAGCAATTCTTCGTCTGAATACATTCTTTGTAAAACGAATGATAGTCACATTGGATATAAGAAATTTTCAAGCACTTGTAAGTAAATATGCTTAAGAAAGTATTCACAACTGCACCTGGACTCAGAAACACTTCCTTGCTTCTGGAATTACTGCAACTCAATATGTTTTATAATTTCAGTAAAAATTGCAATACAAAAGGAATCTGATTCACTCTTGTTCTAATTAAAAATTAAAATTTTACATTTATTGTATATCAGGGCCTAGCATGTTTCAGAATCAGCCTATGTCATAACCTTAAAGCCGCGATATACGTACTCGTGATGGGCATCTATTCGGATATGAGCCTATGGGATAAATCGTAACAGGCATGCATGTTCGGCAACATCCAATTTCATGGACGAATAAATGTAGCATTTTCTTTGCAGTTCAGCAATAGAATGATGGAAAGACACTTCGAATCCGGATTTCTGGGGATATCAAGAATTGCCTAGAATAAACATCATTTACGATTGAAAATAAAATGAATAAATTCATTGCATTTACTTTAATATTTAGGTTTAGGGAGTTACAGTACAAATTTATTCAGTTTTTCCCAAAAGGCGCTTTTCATGAATTAGGATTAAGATAATGCAACTAGTTAGTTAACAATATCTTTGTAGAAATAGGAAGTGTTTTTTCCAAATTCGAATAAAATTTCTTGGCTCATGCTATAAACTATAAACTAAGTTGACTCTTATTAAAAAACGAAATAGAACCAGAAAATAAGCTAATTTTCGGGAAAAATAGAATCGGACCTAGATTTTCTTTGCCATGAAATCTTGATTGAAGGGTATCCTTCCCGGAGTCCCATCACCTCTGAATTCGCCACCGTTGTCTAGTATTGAAATTTTAAATCAAATAATACATTTATTGGTAAAAAAGCGTTTCTCTGATTAGGTAAACGCTAAGCGTCATAGTATTCGGCTGTCGACGGCACACAAATGCAAACATACCTGTATTATCGTATGTATACAATAGAATAAATGCTTCGTTGAGTTTACAGTCACTTGAAATTAATATATATTAACGTATCAACATGTAAAAATTTAGAACGTTAACGCATTAAAAAAAATATTAACTTTCTCTTAAACCTGATATATTTATATATATATATATATATATATATATATATTGTAAAGGAGCGTAGTTAAATGCAAAGGTAAATTGTTGAAATCAAAGACGCAATTGACAGTCCTTTGTATTTTTATCAAATTCAATAACTTCTATTTTCAAGGACTAAAAGCATCAGATTGAATTACAACATGTGAAATTTTGATCAGATATTTGGTTTCACATTTTTCTGCTTAGGAAATGTTCATTAAACGATTTGATCCGGGTATATTTAACACAGATTATTTCATCTTAAGGCGATGCTATACTGACGATTTTTATACAAACTTTTGTCAGGATTTTTGTGTCCTACATTGCAGATTTTTGTCCGAACTTTTGTCAGGATTTTTGTGGCTACATTGCGGATTTTTGTCCAAACTTTTGTCAGGATTTTTGTGTTCTATATTGCGGATTTTTGTCCAAACTTTTTTCAGAATTTCGGTGTGCTACATTGCGGATTTTTGTCCAAACTTTTGTCAGGATTTTTGTGTGCTACATTGCGGATTTTTGCCCAAACTTTTGTCAGGATTTTTGTGTGCTACATTGCGGATTTTTGTCCAAACTTTTTTCAGGATTTCGGTGTACTACACTGCGGATTTTTGTCCACACTTATGTAAGGATTTTTGCGTGCTACATTGCGGATTTTTTTAAACAAAAATCTGGACAAAAGTTTGCACAAAATTCGTTAGCATAGCACCCCCGTTAATAAGTTTGTTCATCGGGCGCGTTCGATTTCTTTTGATCGTCACATCCCTAATTATCTTGCGTGCAATGCCTTCACACAGATCACTTTTTGACCAATCACTAGTCTATCCATGGCCATACTTGTAGTTGTATATATTAATTGACAGATATAATTAACTGAAAACATAGGCATATAAACTTTCTCAGAAATGCTATTACATCATTGGTTTTGATAAATATTTCCTCAAATTATTAACAAAGGCGGTCGAAATCACACTACCTTAATAAAACAAATCGAAGCGAATGAATCTTATTGTAGAAATTTTGTTATATAATTATGCGGGAAACCTAAATATACTTACGTAGTTCTTAATTACTTATTAGCTATGTACACAATTCACTTCTTCAAAATAATACAAATATCGTTTAATAACGAGGCACCTAAAATTTAAAAAACTGCCTTCATTATTTTTCAACAAAGAAATTAAAGCACAATATGCTGACAAAAATTTCTACGTGATAAATAACAATGCATTAAGAAAAACTTTTGATAGTAGATGTCGACACCTTAGGCCTAATTATTTGGACATTTCGATTTTTCAAATTACAATTTACAGGCTTCTCCAAATTTAAAACGATTTAGCAACCTTGATGTGTCAGATTATACTTTAATACCCTATATCTTGAATGTTTGCACTACAATGGTAAAAATTCTAAATTATAAATTCTTGTTTCGTCTAGTTCTAGCCATCTTTATGTTAACAAAGTTATTTGATTGAAATAATCGTAAGAAGTTATCATTGAATATCTCAATAGTCAGACTACGAAAGCATAAGTTTACATATAATTTCACTTAATGCGCAGAATTCAAATTAGAATTGTTTCTTATCTTCTCCAAGAGATATTAATTAGTATTTGTTTAAAAAATTCCATTGTTATTTGTCGCATTTGCTCTCAGAATTAAGCTTCTCTTATCCTTGAAACTTTTCAAAGTGTAATTACTCCGTTTGCTAAATTTTGTTTGCACTTCCTTGTGCGTTTCTATTAATTGACTTTGAGAATTTGACTCTCTCCTTTATAAAGAATTATATTAAAAACTTCATTCGAAGATAAAGTTTCTCGTAATGCATAAATTTTAATTAGTTTCAAACTTTTAAATGAGTTTTTAACGCTAGTGCATTTCAGTAATTGAATTCTGTAGGAAATGAAAGATCTCCACTCCACTGCTATTAATTGTCTCCATTTTAATAGAACAAAACTTCTACTTTCAAGTTTCCAATAAATTTAATCTTGTGCAATAATGGAGCAAAAAATTATAAAATGCACAAAAAATAATGAAAACTAAGAGTTTTTCAGAATTTCTTGCATTACTCGTAAATTAGTTCATACATTTTTTATAAAAATATATATAGAATTGTTTTGAATCAAACTAAGGCTAAATTCTCATCAAAAAATCAACTATCTGAAAGTTTTCCCACTATCTTTCTTAGGTTTTTCTCTACCAACAATGAGTCATTTCATGGAGGCACTAATCCGATTATTTTGCTTAAAATTCCAAAAATAATATTTATCATACCTGATTTTCTGAGAATCCAAAGATTTAAAATTTTTTTTATGATATTCAAAAGAAATGTATATTAAGGAATATGTAAATTTGAGTTTGAACTTTTATTGATGCCATTATTGTAGAAATCAATATTCTTTTTTTGACATGTATAAGATAAGTATTAATCAAGTGTTATTAGATTGGGTTGATTCTTATACTACATATGATAAATAGGTATGACTAATAGATTCAAAAGTTTAATGCTTAATTTGATTACAAACTGTATATACTTCTTTGAAAATATTAACCAAAAAAGTAACATAGTTGGTAGTGTGTTTTTGTGAAGACGTTGAATTACTAAGGTAAGACCCATTGAAATTTACAACAAAAAGTTTTTTGGAGAACATAATGAACTTGTGAAATTGGGGATGATAAAAAGAAACGCTTTGTTTCCAAAAAATTGTAATTAATTGATTGCCCTTACCGACTTAATGAATTACAGTACTTTGCAATTAAACTTCTGTTTTTAATTGTTTTCCTGCTTACCGTTATCGACATAGTTCCAAAAAAGCATTATATTTATAATTTAATTTCCATCGGAAATTTTACCCACACTAATAACTAGTAAAACCATTATATATTCAAAAAAAATTATACAAATCAGATTTTACGATATTTTGAAAAATTGCTAACAAATATATGTTAATTTATGATTATTTTTAGACTTTACAATGTTTATAAGCGCAAAATCGTGAATGAAATAATGGTTATAAATTGTAAAATAATGATTCACATAAATTCAAGATGATCATAGATGTCTAAATATGTAGAATATTTAGAACATCTTAATATTTGCACCGTCATAGCTGCATATGAAGAATACTTGGTTAAACAAACATTAAATACCAAATGAAGATAGTTTGTAAGGATCAACAAATTTTGTGGGTTCGGTTGGATCAGATCAGAAAAAGCACGAAGGCCACATAAATGGGACTTGGAATGGTATACAAATTCACATAGTCATAGACATTACAAAAATTGGTTGTCGAATCTTAATATAATAATAGTTAGTGTAGGTGGGTTCCGGGATTTGTTATTTTAAATAGAATATTCCATTAATTTTACAATATACATGTATGTGTGATAGAGCAGGTAAAGTGGCAGGTAAAGTTTGAGAAATAGAAAGAATTGCAGATATTAAATTTCTTGAGGTTGAAGGAAATATCAAAATGCTTTGATGCAGAACTTACTCAATAATAGTGAGTAGACCATGGTTCGTGAAAACTCACTTCTGCAAATTTGTGTCCACATTAAAGTCACGGCTTGCTCAAAGCGAAAATGCTTAATGGCTCGTGGTCTATCAAATTATATCTAAAAAAGATTGAATTGAATAAAGAACTATTTCAACAATCATTGACCTCAGCAACCACAGACTTACTGGCATTACGAACCATTTAAGATTGGTAGCATTAAGCATCGCGATCGAAATTAAGGCATAGTCATTTATGAAAGCCATTGAAGTTTACATCATTAATTTAAAATATTTCAATTTCCTGAAAGAGACAAAGATAGAAGTTTTAAAACAACCTAAATGAGCCGTTTCGTTACTAAGATATGCTTCAATATTCATTTTAAGTTAAATTGAGGACCAAAATGTGTAATTGAAGAATAACAGTTTTCATTTTTTTGTTGGAAAAGAGAAGCTGAGCTTTCCCTATGTAAATTTGGGTTAACATCTAATTTATCAGTATTAGAGTATTTCATAGTTTCTTGAAAAAGTTCAATATTAAATGTCATGATAAGAACATGTACAAGATGAATTTCAAAATTTTTGAAACGTTATAATGAGTAGTGGAACTCTAATGGCTTGATTATGTGCAGAAACGCTTGATGACAAGGCTTGTTAAAAAATGGTTATTGCGCCAATAATTTGATATGATAAGAAAAATCACTTCTTTGTTTTTCCTCAAGATTTCACAGTACTTACAGTAGCAAAAACACAGTCACCTAATTTTAATAAACAGTTATATAAAAAAGTAAAATTAGTTCAAACTTGCCAACAAAATTAATAATTTCAGAAGCACTGGTACTTGGTGTTCAAAATTCAAATGGTGAACGTCAAATTATGTTTTCTCAATATGATTCGTTGATCAACGCAACTGAAGAGACACGTTTTGTCCACATTTTACAAAAATTCACTCCAAGCGTATTAAGAAGTTTAGAATGTTGACATATGTATGTATATTAGCGAATGTACTCACATTCAGTAGTGAAAATTTTGTTCAAAATTATATTATGGTAGATGCAGGCGCGTAAGCAAGATTTTTTGAAGAAATTGAATGACCAAACGACGAAGGCCCGTGAAATTGTGAAAAATGTTATAAATTTAGAACCTGAAATGCATCTCACCACTTAGTTCTTAATTGCTTTTATTTTTGCAAAAAAAATTGATTTAATCAATCAAAATCAACTTTGAAGACCTGATGGGGGACATTTTCCCCTATGTGTACGCCGCTGCGTAGAAATACTTGAAAGTATTAGTTATTTTTCAATTTCAATTTTTTAGAAACTTTCAAATTGTCTCCGCACCTAATTGTCAAAAAATCAGTAGATCTCAGGCTTCTGGGAGCCACAAGAAACCTTAGCTACTTCTTTTTTGTAGATAAACCATTCAAACAAATTCAGAGATCATGGTGTCTTTCTTATTTCGTAAGCTATGATGTTTTATAATTCCAAGTTATTTTGATAAAACCATCACAAATTTTAAAAAATCCCCAGAAGTTTAAGGTTAGCATCATCAAGCTTCATACTTTTCAAAAACTCAAAAGCTGAAACCTTAAAAAAGGGCTACTAGGATTTGCTTGCAATTGTCACCTGAAGGATTGTATCTTTGACAACTCCTCAACTGTAGATATATTATATTTATTTCTGACGCTGCATACTATGGGATTTTTCACAAAAAATTAAGAAACTAATGTTACACAAATGTGCAAGTAAATGTCTAAATGCACATGCAAAAAAATACGAAGATTGAAGTTCACTAAAAACTGGCGCTGTATACTATCGAATTTCAGACAACGCTGACTATCCATGTGCCGCTATGAAATGTATCATAGTATACAGCGCCAGTATATATATATAAAGATATATTTATATATTATATATATGTGTATATGTATATAGATAGATAGATTAATGATATGCGGGTACCCAGTTTTTATCGCGGACGGGCTGGTAAAGTTAAGCTTTTCATTCTACATAAAATTGTTTTAGCAAAAATTGTGACTGTCTTTATATAATTTGTTTAAACGCTCATAATTAACTAAATACTAAAAATATCTAAAATCTGAAAACATCACAAAATAGGGAATTGCCTCTCACATTTTCGCCTATATAAAAACCCTTCCCGCAATTGTTGAAGCTAGTTGTTTGCTGCCATTGGTTTTAGACCGCGTTTTATATTAACAATCGATATCAAAAGAATTTGGAATTTTTTCCAAAAATTGGAAAAAGTTCATATTTTTATCTACATAAAACTCAGGAATAATCGTTGTTTTTTCACCATAACAGAAAAACCCATTTATTGATAGATGTGTTCATATCCAAGTAGTTCCAAATTTCTTAATAGGCTTGGAGAAAATTGTTTTAAAATGTGGACAATACCTATTGTATCTTTGTGAATGCAATGGGCAGGTTAGTGTTAAACAACCTGTGTTAAACCTGTGTTAAAGTTGTAAATATAATGGTGAAAACATTAATACATAATGAATGTGAATTGTGCTCGAAATGTTATTTAAAATATCTAATTGTTTATTAGCAAAAAAGAAAATTATATTCTCTTATATGGGTAAAAGGATCCGGATCAGTGTTCTGCGGTCAACGCAATTTTCTTGGCCGTAGCCGGCCGTTCAAAATCAATTTTGCCCTCAGGTGGCCGTTGGCTGTAAGTCTTTGGCCATAGCCGGCCTTTGATCGTAATTCTTTAGCCGTAGCCGCCGTTAGCCGAGATTTTTTTGCTATAATCAGCCTTTTTTACTACTACTAAGTGAAATACCGCAATTTTCAATGGAACGACTAAAGCATGCTCATAGTTCGAACACTTAAAGAAAATAGTGAAAATGACTAAGTTTTAAAAACAAATATTCAAATAAAAATCATGGAAATAAATTTTTCATTATAATGTTTAGAATCTTAGCCAGGAGTTTGGCCATAAAACAAAATCCTTGGCCGCAGTCGGCTATTGACTGTAGCCGGCCTCAAAACAGTATTTCGGGTACAGGTAGTAAGTAATTTTTTTTCAGGGGAGTACGACATTGAAAAAGCTCTAAATTCTAATATATATATATA
>CABFPE010000021.1:508605-524592 GCA_900660155.1 Hofstenia miamia | reverse complement strand
TATATATATATATATTTATATAAGCTTTCGCTACATGTAAGATAAAGTGAACGGTTATTTAAAAAATATTTTAGTACATCAGTACAAAATATAACTGTATTCTGAAACGCCTAATTCTTTTTACTACTTTTTAGTTTTATTATTGAAAACAATGTTTACACAGTCCAACTTTTTTTAAAAATTTTTTGCATCTACACTTTGTATAAATATATATCATTAAGAAATTGGCTAAATATGCCAGTTTCTGGTTGGCTTAAAGAAAAGACTTTTCTCAATAGCTGTTATATTATCAGCTCAGGCGGAGTTGTAAATGTACTGCTCTTACACACTTTCATTTGATTTGGCCTTGATCAAACTGGGTCACCTTTTTCATTTAATTTGAAGAAAGTATTGCGATATAACACAAATGTATGTATTAATCGCAATTATATTATTGTTTGACTTTATAATGATGATTCGTCATTAGCAGGTGCGCTAAATCGTTTGCTGGTAAATGAGGTCAATTCGAGGATTAAATGCTGTGCTTCTGTTAAGGTTAATTTCTACTTTGAAATGGATTCATTGCAAGTCGATTGTGAAACGTATGTAAGCAATTTTGAAAACTATGAAAAACAACTATATATTGTTTCAAATAATTACTGATAAAATAAACATTAAACACACTTTGGACGCAGCTGGAAGTTAATACTTTAATAGGTTATATTTTTCTAGAAGAAACAAAAATTAAATATCAATAATATTTTTTTCTTTGTTAACTGATAGTTTCATACACAAGGAGCAAGACATATATATCTTTGACAAATTTAAGAAAATCATAACAGAAAATTTGTTCAATGGACTTTAGAATTAACAGTTTATTTTCTCATATTTTTCTAGAAGAAATGGAAATTAAATATCAATAATATTTTTTTCTTTGTTAACTGATAGTTTCATACACAAGGAGCAAGACATATATATCTTTGACAAATTTAAGAAAATCATAACAGAAAATTTGTTCAATGGACTTTAGAAAGCAGTTTATTTTCTCTATCTAGAATAATATGGATAAGTACATTCATATATATATATATATATATATATATATATATATATATATATATGTATATATATATATATTTATTTATTTATTTATTTATTTATTTGTTTATATTTACCTATATATTTATTAATAAATATGTAAATGTTTTGCACAAAGATATGTTAAATTTTAGTGAGTATGCATTTATTAAATAAGTTACTTTATATAGAACAAAGCGTAATTAGCGTTCTATTTCATATCTAAATTAAATTGAAGGAAATTCTCTTTTCCAAACTTTAAGTGGCTAACTGTTTTACGAAGGCTTTTTTGTTAAAAGTGTGCATTAGGGAGTGTTTCATCCCTTGTTGAAAATCTTCAACCCTCTTAACCTTTGCAAGTTTAAAGAAGAAATGCATTGTAAGCTAAGCAACTGACATATAATTGTTTGACCCTTTGCCTGCCTCGCTTTTTAGAATGCTCCCTTCTTCCATTTAAATTTCCCTCTTTGATATTATCCAATACCCAAAGATATGCTTTTCCCTCTCACTAAATACGCTAGCATCTTTACATGATTGTTTAAACCTAAACTATTTGTACAGCAGGCTAAATTCATTCAATATTACAATGATTTCTTTCATTAATGTATTTTCACGCAGATATACTTATATGTGCAAGTGTAGTTATATTGGTATACTGTATATATATATATATATATATATAAATATATATGCTGCAATAAAATTATGAGTAAAAAGCATGCAAGCAATTAATTCTGAAACTAAAAACAGTTTCATTCATTAGATGTGGACTTTTCATACAAACACATTTATAATACTTGAATTAGGTAACATTTTCACATAGAAGATATTTTAGTATTTCTAAAATTTATGTGCAATTAAAAATCCCTTCTAATATTTTTGGTATTGAAATAGTAGTATTAGAAAAAGTTTAAATATTAAATTTATTTAAATTTATGTTTTAAGATTTTTTATCCGAATTTGAAAAGCGATTAATACTAGAGCTATAAATATAAATTCTCAATTTTCCAGTAGATTTTTTATTCATTTTAGTTTGTCAATATTTGGTTTTCGATAAAGATATTTATTAGTTATGATATGTTAAAGAATGATTCAAATCAATCAAAATTATGTAGAATGAATGTCGAAGAATAATGAATCCAGAATTGTCGAATTTTGATATAAAATATAAATTTGCTTCGAATAGATTTTGAACAATAGAGTTCCCTCATCAAATAGTTTAACTTAAAAATGTCCACTGGCCAATGAAAACAGCGCAATCTTTTGTTAGACTTTTTCAATTTTCACGTAAATTATATCATCTCAGTCAATCTGTATTAATTCGCTATCTGTTACGTTAGTTTATTCTTTCCGTAAACATAACAATTAACTTTGCGGGAATCTTGCGTCTGACGCGTAAGTTACTTTCCAATTTTTTCTGACTTCTGCCGTCAACCTTTCGCCTTTTCGACCAGAAATAAATATTTACCGTTGTTCATATTTTGCAAGACGCAAATTCTGACTGTTAAATAAAGGTTAGTTTTATCTGTTATTTTAATCTTTAATAACATTAATCAGTATGACAAAATTTTTAAATATATTTTAGTTTTGGACTGTGACAAATTCTATCTAATGTATGAAACTTAAATAAAAAGTTTTAATCATTTTTATAATAGCAAAAATTTTCTGTAAGAGGTAAGCATATTCGTACTGTAATTAAGAATTTAAGTAACTCATAAATATTGTGATTTTTTAACTTTAGAAATTTAAATCAAGAAATTGTTCTAATTTAAAATTAACTTCTTTTAGATGTAAATGCGGAAAAAAACAGAAGTTGTAAATTTTTACATTTAATTTACATTAAATTTAAGAGCGTTCCTGTTGATTGATGACTTTAATTTTTTTGACAGACAATAAATGCTGTTAAACAGGTTTTCTATTTTTAAGCGTTGTCATTTTGCGATACATTGCTAACAAGGACGATAATTTTTATTTTACTTGTCACAATTAAAAAACTAAAAATGTTTTATTTAACAAATTAACGTTTATGCAATCAAATTTATATTCCTAAATGGACGTGTCACTTAAAAAACAGAATTAAGTCATAAAAAAGGTTTTCTTAAAATAGGTTAGACTCTAATGGAACTTCCAGAGGTTTCTAGGCGCAATGAATACCTCAATTTTTTATCTTAAATAGGTGCGGATCTATAATCAATGAGTGACTTAATGAATGTATTGCATTCTTTAATATATTAGTCAATGACTCTTCAAGATCTTCTACGTTATTTAAACACGTTTTCTTAATACTCGTCAAAGTTTTAAGTACTTGATTTTGTAAGAATTTCAATTATTTAATGTTAATATAAAGTTACATCATAAATTATTAAAATTTGAGCAACTTTCAGCGGTCATTTCTCACATTGCACTTCTAAAGTTTTTGTCTGAAAGTTAAAAAGAGATTTTTCCAAATCAATTATATTACATGTTGTAATGCAGTTTTTATAGTTTTTATCTAAGAGTTTAAATAAGGCTGCTTCTAAATATAACATAAAATTCACAATTTTGAGCAATTAAATCAAGTTTTTGATATAGATTTTAATATAAAAACCATTTAAATGATTAGGATTTCTTCAATTAATAATAAAATAAAGGATTTTCCAAATTATTTCTCACAAAGATTTAGCTTTTTTCAAATTTAACAATGAACTTCAACTTGAATGAAGCAATTCTCCCTGGTTACGTTTTTAAATTTGTGAAATATGTAGTTTTTTAAATAATAATTACAACAATTCAAAAATTTTATTTTGATTTAATTTATATGTGAAATAATTCATTTCTGTTGATTATTGCTTTTTTATAAATTTTTTCTTCGTTAAATAAACTACTCAAATTTGGAAATGAACAATTTCTTGCTTAAATTACAAAATGTTGATAGAAATCTATAATTCAAATTTGAAAAAAGCAGTTAAATATAGAGTCTCTCATATTATTTATATAAGATCATGCTAAACTATCAATGTTTACTTTTATAATCTTCACTTAGAACTTTCTAGGTTCATAAGTTTATAAATATGTTATGAAATGACTTGTCAATTTACTTCACAAATACCTGGCTCAGATTTGAAACCTCAAATAAGGGTGTCTCATTTTACACTTCATAACAATTAGCTTTTATTTATAATTAACTTTTATTATTCTATAAACAATTAAGGCATTGTTGTTTTTTTAATGGGAATTTTAATGAATTAGATAAAAATATTGTCCACGAAAGGTGCTATTTTAGCCAAAAGCTTTTTTCGTAGTTGTGGGGCCGTATTGTCCAACTAATCCGTTAATTGGATATTTTTTACACAAAAGCTTCCCGCATCAACTTTTATTAGTACGGCCGCTAACAAAATGTTCAAACTCACTAATTGGTCCCCAAGCAGGCGAATGGGCTAGACCCTGTACAAAGAAAATATATGCGATAAATTACATCGCGCTTTGCTCTTTTTTAGTTTTTCTATCTTTTGTTTTTGCACAATTGGTAACTTCTTTCCAGTGAATTCAAAAGCCGTTAATTGGTATTGAAAATTGATAAACATTTTTTTTGGATTTCTTTCAACTCTTACTTTGTAATCGATATTATTTTAGTTTCATTGTATCTCTAAATATTATTATCTCATGGAATTTTGTTAAAAATAGGTATCCAAGAATTGAGCAAATTTTAATTAATTTTAAAAACATTAATTTTTCAAATAAACATGTTTTGGAATTTTCAGCGAAAATAGTGTATGCAGACACATTAATAATATACAAAATTGAATTTCATACTTTTCTGAAAAACAAATGGCAGTTTAGGTTTATTAAAAATTCCTTTAGTAAATTTGAAATTTGTCAATGCATGAAGCTAAATACCATGTATAAAGAATTATGAGAATCATGTTCATATTTATGGGCTAATAGCCACTATATTGTAAATCCCAACTTTAGTGTAGCATAAAGTTACTAAAATAATTGCATTAACACAGTTTTTCAACTGAAAAATGATCGAAATCTTGAAGAATTATAACTTGAATTATTAGAAATGTTAAGAATATTGCGAAAAAAGATTCTATTTGGTGTTTTAATAGCCTTTTAATTGCAGTCCAGATCAAACGCAGAGAATAAGTTTTAATCAGGAATACAAAGCTTTGCTTATAAAGTGCGGAGATAACTTTTTAATTTAGGCGCCTACATTACAAATTAATTCTCAAGTGACACTTATTGTCGAATTGTTAAAAACTTGTTGCTGAAAGGTGCAGCCCCCACGTGGCCTATTTTGAAGTAAGACACCACAAGCACATTTCTCTGACAAGATCTTTTGCAAAACTTATATTCAATTCTTATCTTTGTTCTGGAAGAGATTTGCTTTTGTGTTTCACATAAATTAGGGTGATTAAAAAAGTTTCCGTCAATTTCTCTTAAGTCCCCTCTCCATAGACCCTATTGAAAGATTCTCTCTAGTGTATTAAATAGCCTGAAAATCTGAATTCTAATTTATCGCTAATCTACAACTTTTTCTACTTTCTTTGCGTGCAATTGATTGGCTATATTTCTCGATTCCGCCTACATGGGTTGCTTAATTGAATTACTATAACCCAGGGGCTAACTACCTTTGAAGATAATGCTCCATTTCACCATCAATGGGTTGTCTTTCTATATTTTTCAAATTTCAACTTTTATCAACTTTATTCTCCAGTGATTTTTGAGAACAAGGAAAACTTTCTATAATTTCCGCTACAAATATGCGGATAATGCCTTTAAGTTGCATTATGAAAATAAGGCATGCACCATATGATTCTGGCATTAGCAGGACGTACGTTTATATAGTACTTGCCCCTCATTCCGAACGTACTCACCCTTGGCATAATAATTAAAAAAACTTATTTCATGTTTCCCGTAATTTCCTTCTTTTGAAAACTTTAATTAGGTAATGAATCAAGTTGGCTAATGAGCGTGTACGAAATTGGACTTTACTGAATAAATTCATTTCGCGTCAGGTGTAGTAGTTTCCGTACCATGGCAATTTCTCTCTCACTTCAATGAACGTAAAGTGTGGGGTCTAACTTTGACATGTGACGGATAATTAACGTCTGTGATCAATCACCTTCTTTTAGAGTATTACAAAGTTTTCTTGCCTCACTCACCTGCTTTGGTCTATTTGCCAAAGTTTTCATTCATCTTTGAATGATAAATCTCCTTCTATATTAATATTTAAATTTCTACTGCAAAGTTTTACTTTGTTAAATTAGCACCGTAAACTTTTAACTTCATTGAGCTATTTAATTTCGCCAAATTCATTTCCTAAAAACGATTGTTGATTCAAGATAACATACTATTTATTTGCTCTTCATAACTAAAAATGAAAATTTTCTCAACATTGGCGCCTCAGTGTATTTCATCTTTGGCAAGGACTAGTTTTCGAAAAATAATCTTTTTGCATATTGAAATCATCAAAAAAAATCAACATATGCAATAGAGCTAATATGTTTCCCACTTAAGCAAATATATTGCACTGCATATGAAAGTGACTAGAACATTGGATTCAATTTATCTTGATCCTTAAGTATTATAGGCAATGTGCAAGATGTTTGTACTTATGCCTACCAAGTCTAATCAAACAGATGAAGTTCTGTTGATAAATGTTTACATCTTCTATCATAACAATTAGTACTATACTGGCAGTTTAGACTACATTTGACGTGCTTGATAAAAGTTTGAGTCAGGAAAATTCTTATTAATCATATACGAAGCATATAAATGAATGAATACAAAATTTGATATTGTAAACATGGTTATTCGATACTTCTTTCACGCATATAAATATGATAATGTGTTCTTTCCTTTACAAGCTTCAGATATGCACACAATTTTTTGCTTTATGATATAAATTTGTACACGTATCATCTATTTGTTAACTACCCAATTGAAAACGTACCTGGGTTGAACACCTTTCTATTTTTCGCTTTGTTTGGCATACGACCAGCGCTAGAATTTTTTACACAGGTCATGAAATAACTAAAATTTTAATTGGAAAATTTAAAACTTGTTGTTTAGTTTGCTGAAAGCTATTATTTCAATAACAGGCATAGAATTTTAACTTATTTTAGGTTGGCAATGCTAAATAATTTTAATTTTGTGAGCCAATGAAATTTACTTGGGAGACATTGTAATTTTGTCGAAATGCTGTCAAATTAACATGTTGATTTAATAATTGACATTTTTTCAGCAAAAGTTATTCTTATATGTTTATTACTTCTTTATCGAATTACTAATTACCAGCTCTGCGTCACACTGGAATTGCTTTACAAACTTCTGACAACTTTGAATGCTCATAAAACGATTTAGCTACCAGGAAGTTACAATAGTATCATCTACGTATCTTCTAAATCCAAATACTTCTTAGCTAAATCAAGATACGCCTCGTTAATTTGTATGTGCCAAAAACATGCATATTTTTACGATAAAATTAATTTGACGATTTTACAGCCTATATGCTTTCTTGATCCAAAAAAATTCAATTATTGTTTTTTTTATAAATTTATCATCCCATATTTTTGTTTTCTGCAGCATATGTATATATTTGAAAACTAGTTTATTTATAATGTTCTCATGGACGCATTGGTTCATGAATCATGTTTAGAAGTTAATTGTTAATTCACACTAAGCATATGGGAATCCATCCCTTAATTAGTAAATTATCCAATGCAAATACATGTGGCTGAACAACGCTTTTCAAAAAAATTTTTGCTAGCTCCCAAGATTTCTGTCTACTAAAAAATCGAATTCAAAATAATCATTTCTATATTAATAATGATTTATCACTACAGTAAACTATGGTGAGTTTTAAATTAGCATAAAACTTATTTTGCTTAAATAATAAAAGAAGACTTATCCGAACGATCTCCTGATAGTTTGTGGCTTTAATCTTTGATTAGTTTTTCTATTAAAGAGCGTTTATACTATGGTATCTTCTCTGAGATAATTTAATTTCTCATTAAAAGTTTAAAAAATATCCCTCATTTTGGCATATTGACACAACATCTAAACTAAATATTCGCCGTTGTCTTACAAATGTTGACGTCATTGAATATAGCTCAACTAGGAGTGAAAGAAATTCTATTTTTAGAGAAACAATTTAGAATTACTATTTTTTGGACAATGAAGTTTTGCTAAAGTTCTATACATGTACTGCCAAACAAAATTTTCAAATTGTAAACATTGCATTTATGCAACTAGAATTGCTTTATGTACCGTAACTACTGCTGAATATAATTATTGTTACCAGTGGTATATGAAGGGGGATAAATTTTAAACGTCTATTTTTGATTGAAAAAAAATTGCAAAAAAACTAAAAAATAAAAAACCTATTTTGCAATAATTTGAAAATTTTTAGAGAGCTTCACCACATTTTTTATCACCACTGTGAAGTCTCCACATTGCTACACGTATTGCAGATTTTTGTTCTTGATCAAACTACAAAACAATTGGAGGGGTTGAATGTATTCTAACTGTACTCTAAAGTAGTGTTTTGTTGAGATACTGCTAAGCGTATCAGAAAGCACTTACTACTTTTATAATATTACTTCGATATTTGCGTCGATGACCAAATTTAAACTAATAAATTTACACCTGTCCAATTGGACTTCACTCTGAAGGGATTTCATTTAAAGTTTGAGGTTTCAATTAGTTACTTGGAATTTTAAAATAGCATTTATTACACTTAATCAAGTTTGCGAAATATTGCAATAAATGTCTGTTAACCAGTTAGCGAAATTCAATATAGTGTTAATAAAGACTCAATACTTCCCTTAATTCAACAATTTGCTTCATTCGATTGTTTTGAAATGCCAGTAATTGTTTGCATAAGTTTTATATTAAAGTTTTTGCGTAGAGTGTAAGTTATTTCGAGAATCAATATATTTTTAATAAAGTTATATTAAAGTAATTAGGTGTGAAAGTGTGGGCAAATTTTCAGTTGCTGAAATTCATATTGGTAGCAAGCCAGTTTCGAATCTCATAAAATGCAATTGCCCCGACTTGCTTAAGTATAAATATTTAATTCGTTGTATTTAATTGATTTAAATAAGCAATACAGGAAACTTTCTTTCTGTTTATCCATTATTTAACGGAATGGTGGAAGACAAACTTTGAAATTTCGATCATCAATAATGTACAAACATATAAAGTTCGTGAAACAAATAAAAAAATGTTTCGTGCTCCAGGTGGTAGAAAGTTTTGTATTTTTGTTTTATCGAACACAAACAAAAGTTATAGGAATTATATTAAAGTTTAAACTCCTTCTTCATAATCAATAACAATTACGTCTCATTATGCATCAATAATGCATACCGTCATTTATTTCCTATCGATCTCACAGTCATCAATTTGATGGAATTTGTATCTCCAAACTTGTGGCTTTAAACATCTTTAAGTAATCATTTGACTTTTCTTAACCACATGTGCAACAAATCTCAATGCAAAACTTTCAATTGTTTTTTAGAACTCGAACCTCAATGAACTCCGGCACCGAACCTAACCGTGATTTCTTGTCGAATCCTTTAGGATCAATACAGGTAAACAATTTTTTCATAAATTATTGTTGTTTACATGACCAGTTATATTACAATTATGTGTAGAAACTCCCATTATTCTTGAAACTGGAGAGGACAAAGTTTGATCATTTAAAAGTAATGGGGTTTGATTATACTCTAAGATTTATGCAATGGTTTCCAAAAGAGAACATCCTGTAAAATTAGTATTTTAAATCGACAAATTCGAATTGATAAAAAACATCATTATACGTGAATATAGATCATACGTTTTGTTATTTTTTGGTGAAGTCATTCTTCATTGCTCAAGGAATTTTTTGGGAAATATTTAGAAATATTGCAAATATTTTTTTTGAGGTTCTATTGTGATCCGGAATTAAACTAGGTCTACAAAATGTGGTAGGTATACATGTGCATCCAAATAAAATAAAACTGTGCAGAAATTGGAAATGTGTATTTGAAGAATATTTAAGAAAAGTTGTTAGCATTAAATTGTTAATGTATTTCGACTTAATTTATCCGATGTGAGTGAAGTTTTTTAATTTGACGTCTAATATATTTCACTTGAATGCCTCTTTGTATTGTCTCTGAGAATTAAAAAACATCTAGTTTTTTAAAACGTTTTGCGATGAAAAATATCACGTTGAAATGAACGTAAATTAATATCAGAATCTTCCAGTTGACTTCAAAAGTTTAAGTGCATTAACATTAGGTGATATTATAAACTATTTTAAGAGAACATTTTATTCAATTAACTCACAGTACAGATTCCTTCGGTCAAGAGGGGGCAATATTGGGATGCGCCAAGGGCAACTGATTAATTATTTATTTTCGCCTTTAGATGCTCGCAGTAATGTGTCATCAGTTAAAATGCTAACAGATCCTGATGTAACAGTATTATATTAACCTAAAATTGGTTTATACTCATTATGAATAATTTTTGCAAATGTTGAATTTTCTTAATCTTAGTAAAAAGTGGTGCATGTGCACATAAATCAAAATGCACAACTCAATTATATTATATGTAGAATCTATGGCATTTTTGTCAATGAAAAACAAGCAATTTTACTTCAGGATGAATATCAAAAATAATTGTCAGATGGTTGTACAAAATTCAAAATTACTTGTACACTTTAGCTTTGAAACACCTAAAGGGTAATGAATATTTGGAAGCATTAAACCTCTAGTAATGCAGTAGACCTCCTCTAAATTCGTCATTTGCATTATCTTGAATTATTAGAACTTCCCTGTGCTTTATTAATACCATTACGATCTTGTACATCAAAAATATGTGATTTTATTTTAGCCTAATCTTCATGACCGCTACAATCCCTTAAAAGCTCCCATGATAACTTCACCGAGTGAATCATTAGGAGGAATTCTTGGGAGTTTGGATACACATTCTGCATTTCAAATGATTTCTTCTTTGTCCATAATGCCTCAGAGCAGAGCGGAATTGTTGAGTCATCTAAATGCTTCGTTTTCTTCTCAGATGTATAATTCTCAATTTTTGGGCTCAACCTTATTTAATCCAGCAACTACTGCTGCACTGCTGCAATTAGCCAGCCAGCAGCATCCATGCGCAAATGTTAAAAGTTACATTCCAAAGTCCGACTCACCTAAAGTAATTTTTTATATAATCTCTTTAAGTCTTAAATTTTACTTTTGAGCAATAGTCTTATAACAAACTATATAGCATGTATGTATATGCATTGCTGTATATTTAAATCCAATCTGCTTATAATGACAAAAATGGTAGTTTTAGGAATTATTAAAAATAGTAGGATCAAAAGTAAATGAAAAGTTTACATCCAGTTGAAATAGATGAAATGCATTTGCCTTAATTTTAGAGTGATTTCAGCACTGCTCATTTGCTCAAACACTCTCCTCTTTTTCCACCGAAATATCCTGATGAAGACAGTGAAAAATACTCCTCTTCTGACAACGATAATTCCGAAAAAGGTAAAAAGTCATGTTATTATATTATTTGCACAGAAAAAACTGTATAAATCCTATTTTAAATTGCAATGCTTTAGATGGTAAAGATAGCAAGTGTCCAACGCCTGGTTGTCAGGGAACCGGGCATGTCACCGGACTTTATTCACACCATCGGAGGTAATTAAGGCACTTTCTGTTTTTTATATCTTCATGTCTTCATATATGTATATATATGGATTGAAACACCCAATATTTTACATTTGAGTGCAAAAACTAAATAAAAATATCTATATTTCCTTATTAGAGCCAAGATAAATATTTATATATATTCAGAAAAATACAAAGTAAGAAATTGTGATTTATATATCTGTTTCCTTATATTTAATGAAAATGAATTTTTTAAATTTAAAAGCGTTTGGAGATAGAGAAAGAAAAATTCAATTTAGCACAAATTTTAAATATATATAAAAAAGTTATATATATATATATATATATATACAATATTTGGTTCTTGAGTTATAATAACTGGTATATTTTAGCCTATCTGGATGTCCAAATAAAGACAAAATTTCACCAGAACGTAAGTGTATTTTGTAAGATGCCACATAAATGCGTAACCTTATTAAAATCGCCTATAATGCTTTTCCAAATTTCCCAAACTTTTTAAATTCTTTTAAAAAGGCTGCTTAGATGACATAAATGTTGTGGATTCATATTTTGCTAAATATTTTCAAAGTGTTTGCTAGGGTTCGGAATGCTAGTTATAACAATGTTGAATTTTTAATATTTTTTAATTATACACTTTCCTCCAAACGATATTTCATTAAACAGGAGGACTTAGTCTATTAATAAGAAATGATGTTATGATATAAAATTATAATTAATTTGTTAACAAATTAAATTTTGTTTCCGTATAAATATCTTAATTGTTTACATTGCTGTGCCTTTTGTTAGTTTTTAATTCAAATTCAAATATATTTCCAGACAATGTTTCATCTCTCTAATTAAAAGTACTTTTTATTTTCAAAACATATTTCTTAAGGTGGGTGGAGTTTAGGAAAAGTTTCTCTTGTCCCTATGATACGAGCTGTCATTTTACTTAAAAAATATGTTCTACGTTTAGCACCTATTTTTCAAAGTGCATTCCGCAGTTTCGCGCGCTTAAACCAAATACTTAATACTGCTTTGAAAAGCAATTTCCTTACTAAAAGCAATTATGAAAGTTTATGTGCTTATTTTTAATCTCACGACGTCTTCAAGCTAAAAATGAAAATACATTTCACCTAATTTTTAACTGAAGTATTGAATAAAATTTTGTGTTAATGCGAAAAAATTTTTACAGCCAATATCTGATATAAATTTCAACTACACTCTTTATTTTTTATAAGAATTAGATAAATTGAGCCAAGCCTTAGTGATTCTTACTGATTCAAATAATATGATCCTAAGCTATTCTCAAATCATTCTTAAATTTCTGCAGGTCAAATAGAAGCATTTATAAGAGAGATTAGTAAGTCTTATTATTTGAAAGGTCAACATTTTAAGAGGCAGAAATAATACAACCTTTTAAACATTAAAAAAACATAGAACAAATTTTATTGTAAGTATAAAATACACAAAAAATCTCTGAATTAATATTTTAAGCCTGCTTCTTAAATAATTCTTCAATTTTAAGTGTTTTCAGCATTGTGATTCTTACAAAAAGAATTTTTATAGAAATGAAAGATTGTAATACAAAGTGCTAACCCAATAATATTTGGTCCTGAATATAATTTCTTTGCGCTTAAACATAGTTAAGGGCTTTGTAAAGTAAAATATCGCAAAATATTTTGAATGACGGCATAAAGTTTGGTAATATCAATTAATTATAGTATGGGTGTGCAGCAATGCTGCAGCAATGTTAATCACTGAATAAATGTTAAATAAATTATTTGAATTTTCCCGCTTATTGCAGTTACTTAATTTAGTTCGCGGCCTTGTTTTTGAAGACCTTGAACATTGTTTAATTTTGACATAAACGCCAAAAATATTGATTTCATGCTAATTGAAAAATTTTTGCTGCAAGAATTGGCGCACACTTGATTTTAGAATTTTATAATAAAAAGCTTAGTTTTAAT
This sequence comes from Hofstenia miamia, assembly GCA_900660155.1. Classification (NCBI taxonomy): domain Eukaryota; kingdom Metazoa; phylum Xenacoelomorpha; order Acoela; family Hofsteniidae; genus Hofstenia; species Hofstenia miamia. The sequence goes on along the minus strand of CABFPE010000021.1, from coordinate 510,929 downwards.
GATGTTTTACTAAAGTGGAAGGGGGAGGGGTGAATCGAAGGAAACTCTTGGTTGTCTAATGTAACGATTTGTCACTCGTCGCTAGCTGTAGTCCTCGTTAAAAGAAACGCTTATCTCTCTTCACTTGCATTCCGTGTCTTACTTTTATGATCGATTTCCAGTCATTTACATTTTATAATTTTCCTATTATTCATAATTAAGCCTCCTTTATGCACGTGTTCTTAATTATTGATTAAAGAAACTTTTTTCCGACTTGACGAAGTGAAAAGCGTTTTTTGATTATTGCTTTACTCAATCTTAAAAGTTTACCACTCAAAAAATAAAGAATTGCTACTAATTTTCATTTTTAATTAACCGCTTTTAAGTTGAGTGTACATAACGCTTTTAAACAGCAGCGTTTTCTTCGCTCACTGTCATTCAAGTTTTGTATGAGCATATGTCATTAAACAGAGTTTATTTACTTAAAAATATACTTACAATGCTGGAATTTTTTAACATTTAATCTAAATCATACATGAATAAATGTCAATGAGTGGTATCCATTCAATCAATGACTGCCTATATTATCACGTTAATTAAGGATACACATTTTTAGGGGCTTTATAATAGTATATAATTACCTAAATACTTAGTAAAAGTATTTTCGTAATCAATGATTACCAGATTTGATAATTTAATATTGTAAATTTTAAAATATTTAGTCATCGCCCTTCATAAATCGCAGCTAAAATGTCCTACAAGCGGCTGTCATGGAAAAGGTCACATTAATAGTAATTGGACTAGTCATCGCAGGTTTCAATTTTACTACCAACCGCTTGCAATTTAAATCTATTAAAAATCAAACTTTTTTTTGCATTAGGAATGCTTTTTTCTTGTGCTCCATGAAATAATATAAAATTCATGTGAACCCATAAATGATTAATTAATATTTATCCTAATTTTTGATAACCGATAGACTTTTAAAAAATTAGGACGTGTATATGATATAGGTCCTTGTAATTCGCCTCCCAGTGTATATTGAATGCTGATTATTTAATTGGTGATATATTATCCATAATGAAACTCGGACCTTCAGTTGGGTTAGGAGGTAAGCATAAATTATAAAGTAATTATTCATCCCATCAGCAGTAATTGAGACATAAAAATTTTAATTCCCCAACTTTTCTTCCACCGCATTTCCGCCCAGTTTGACTTAATTTCATAAGATATAATAGTATTATCATAAAAGTTGACTTAAGTGAATTTTAATTAGGCTGCACAAAATATTGGTCAGCGGATTCCATCATGGAAACGCCCACAAAACTGTATTATGAATACATTTTCACTCAAACACTTTCTTTATACAAATTGTCAACTTACGAATCTGCCTCATTACTTACTAAATTTTACCAAAATCTGTTTTCAATTTATATATTATATTTAGTTTTAATTGGGTATAATATTAGGTAATTGGAAATAGCTGGAGACCATTATTATGCAAAATTAACCAATCAAACAAAAAATAATACTGATTATAATCTCAATAATTAAATCAAATTAGCATTCTTCCTACAGAGGTCGAATTCATTCTTACTTTTCTTTAAGCAACTAATTAGCAGGATACATGTTTTAGAAAAGCTTTTTTAGTTTGTCTGGATGCCCAATTGCTGCTGCACAGAAATTGGCTAAGAATGCCCTTTATATTCCAGAGGAGAAGCGACTCGCACTTATTTCAGAAAAAGTTCAAAAGTAACTATTAAATTCAGTTTAAGAAATTTGGAATTTTTCTGGAAAATTCAATATAAAATAGCTTGTTTAGATCACCAGACATTGGACGTGAATTAGAAAAAATAACCGGTTTCGCGTTTACTGATACAACTAATATTGTTACAGCCACGCAAAATTCGGCACCAACAAGAAGTAGTATTACCTCACAATGCTCTCCAAAAATTACTAAACCACCACTGCCTCCTGCTCCAACAACTCAGAAATCACCCTCGAGCGAAAACTCATTTAAGATGACAAACAAAAACAAGTTCTTCTACAAAGACGAACCTTTCTCTCGTCCTTCACAATCAAGGTGAGTGGAGAGGCTTTACCATTATTTACATTCATTTGCAGTAAATTTACATAAAAAATCTACTCTAGACTTTTGTTTGAATTTGTTATTTATCTTTTCCTAAAACAACAAATTCTCAATTGTTTTAAAACATACATGTAGGTACGACTTGTCACAAATGTTTTAATCATTATTTAGAATACATTCGAAAAAACAGATTTTGACACGCCTGAAGTGGCACTAAATATTGCTTCCAATCTGTATCTATATATATATATATATATAT
>CABFPE010000021.1:469397-480752 GCA_900660155.1 Hofstenia miamia | reverse complement strand
ATATATATATATATATATATATATATATATACAGGGTGACACAGCTAAGTGTCCAATTTACATTTGCTATAATTTTTTAACCAATGATGTGATGATTATTATTCGTATATGTATGCATGCAGCATTATATGGCATTACATTTTTTGTTATTTTTGAATTATTCGATGCCGTATACAATTGAACAGAGAGCAAAATGCGCAGCCTAGTTTGAGACAATGAACAGTGCAACTCTTGTACAACGAAACTTTCATTCTGTGTATGGCAAAAATATGGATGCGCCTAGTAACAAGATTATTTAGAAATGACATACACAACTGATGGAGACTGGTAGTGTTACAAATGTGGGTAAAAAAGACAGAAAACATCAACATCTGATGATAATTTTTCAAAAGTGAAGGACCACTTCGTCCAGTATCCTCATTCGACATTACGGGGGGCCTCAGTCTCGATTGGATTTAGTCGAGAATCGATCAGAAGGGGTTTGGTGACTGCGAAATGGCCCCCATACAAAATACACTTTTTACAGGCCCTAAGTGAGGAAAACTATGCATGTCGACTACAGTTTGCAGCAGATGAGTTATCCAGGATTGCTAACAATCCACATCATATGGAAAATTTAACATTTTCTGAAGCTCACTTCCACATCGACGGTAACGTCAATCGGCACAATCATCGATATTGGGCACCAACTAATCCTCATTGGTCAACTACACAAGGTTTGCATGAACCTAAAACCACTGTTTAGGCTGCCATCTCCAGAAAGAAAGTTTACGGGCCATTCTTCTTCGATCAAACCATCACAAGCGAGAGATATCTAGAAATGTTACGGCAGCCATTTCACTCTACCCTCACACGCCGCGAAAAACAAAACATGATATTCATGCAGGACGGTGCACATTGGGGAATTACCGTGAGAGCTTGGCTAGATGACAAATTTCCCCAGCGATGGGTTGGACGTGGTTCTCCGAATATGCCATGGCTTCCTCGTTCTACAGATTTTACTCCATGCGATTACTTCCTGTGGGGATTCATTAAAAGTAAAGTATATGCAGTACAATCCGCTGATATTTCAGCGCTGCAGCAAAATATCAGAGAGGCCTTTACGCTCGTTACACCTCAAATGGTAAAGGATGTATTCAATAATTATGAGGGACGACTGCAAAGGCTAATCGATGAAGAAGAAAATCATTTTGAAACATATTAATTGCATGCGTATAAATGCTATACTGTATATCAATAAAATAAATTGTTTCGTTTGTTTTCGTCTATCATTTTAAGGAGTAAGACTTAATTAGATGTGGACATTTAGCTGTGTCACCCTGAATATATATATTAATTTAAGAAAAGCAAGATTGCGCAAGATATAAATGTGTAATTTAGGAAATTGTTGAGTTTTGTAGTGCTTGTTGTGTGACGGAACAGCATTTTGCTGTTGTGCTGTGATGGCAGTTATGTAAGAAATCGCATACAATGACAATTCTGACGGCTTACTGTCCAAGGGGTATGGGTCTGCTAATCACTGACTTGAATTCTAGTATCTACTAAAATATTACCTAATCTTAGAATGTTAAAGAATGTCCCTTGGTCCATCTTCTTAAAAAAATTGTATCCGAATGCATCATTTTCTTTCCAATTAGATACTCCAGCAGTTGGACGTCTTACTCGACTGACATCTTTTGTTTTTATTGGAAGGTTAACGTAGTGTTTACACCAGACCAAAAACACGAGTTCAATTAAATTCTTTTCCGCTTCAATCGGATATATTCTCTGTTTTTCATGTTTAAGACATTTTCTAATTCTGTCCGAGCGGATCGCTACTTGTATAGGAATGTTTACCTTTTCACGCATAATCTCACTGTCTTCGAACTTTTGTTTTCTCAATTTTGAAATTTCATCAATGCAGTCTATGACGATTTGATCGACTCGTCCAATTTTTTCAGATTTTTTCCGAACTGACATTTTACATTAATGTGTCAATGTATAGATCGTATATTCATTAATGAAAAATATTCCCACGCTTCGTTACAAACCAATCCGAACATTTACCTTTAAAGGAGTTATAAGTAACATGGGATAGCCTAGTTTCATAAATTATGTTTTTTATATAATCATGATAAAAAGTAAAAAAATGATTTGCGAAAACTTAGCCTTCATTTTATTTTTTCGAAAGCTGTTTTATTCTTAATGTTTCAAAAAACGATTTGAAAATATTTTTTCAAATGTTGACTTGAACTGTAACTTTAAAAATTTTTTTCGTCAATTTAAATAGTCTATTACGTGTTATTTATCTTTTTTCAATCCCATTTGTCATTATTATTCTTTCGTTAGTAATAAATTTTTTATAATTGTACTTCTACATCTTAATCGTGTCTTGCTATAGCATGTATCAAGCACTTTTCGTTAGATTAGAAATTTATCGTCTAAATCCTAACAACATGATACATCTTGGAATAAGAAACTTGGCTGATTACTTTGAAAATAATTAATATATGCATAAATATATTTTCAGCTTATACGTAGATGACAACACTCGTGCAAATGAAATTTTTTTAGTATTTCAAGAAAATAAATTCAAACTCAAAAATCGTTTTACAATGAATTTAAAGAGTGAAGCGCTCTTTGTGTTTGTGGGTGAAGATCACCGTATTCTATTACAGAAATATCGTATGCTCGTTTAAAGCACTGCTTAGCTTGGTCTGTATTATTTTGTTGATGGAAGTATGTACCTTTGGTTAAATTAAGATTCACCAATGCAAAATGATTTCCTCCACAGTACTTGATAAGTATATCTTCAGCCTTTTTAATATATTTAAGACACTCATCACTATCCTCAGCAAACGCAGCAAAAAGGGTATCCAGCAAGGCTATGTCAATTTGATTATCTAAGTCATTATAAATCTCAACAGCTTTGCCTCTCCATTCAATGAATTTCTGCAAGAGCTCATCAGACTTATCATGAGAATGTCTAATCAGAAAGTAATGGCACAAAAGCCCACAAATTTTACCTGATATCATTGCAAATTTTTCAATGTGCTTTAATTCCTGTGCACATTCAAATGAGTTGATTAAGCTTTTCTCGATCTCGTCATTGCTATTGAGATTACCATTTTCAAGAGAACAATAAAACTGACTTTTGCATTTGAGGAAATTTAGCTCAGCTGTGCACGTTGCATTCGCTTTTTCATCAAATTGACAATCCTCCACTATATCCAAACATGCTCTATATTGTTCATTCTGGCAGCAAATAAAAGCCAACATCAATATATTGATAATTGTGTCAAATTCTAAGGGCACTGATTTTGAAGACTTTGCTAAGTGAAGATAAGTCTTACTCAATTCCTTGAATGAGGGGTCAATGAATGCCCATAATTCTGATAACTTCTTGGAAAACCTCCAATTATAATATTTTCTGACATAAATGTATTGAGACAGGTACTCTGATAAATGGACCTTATTATTTGTCTTTGCCAAATGAAAAGGATATTCTTCGATTTTTCTGTCAACATTTGGACAGGTTTTGAAGTAGTCGGCAAGCTTTTTATGGAACCACTCATAATTTTCATCATTATTGTCAAAATATCGTCTGTGAATGGCCTCCCCAAAGGTTTTGTGATAGATTTTAAGACGGCCTTCACTGGCGTCACCCATTGGATGAACAAAAGGTCTTATATCCCTGAATATTTCTGACCATTTATTGATTGATAGTCGTGGAGCGTATCGATTTCCTCTTAGTTGTGGTGGCAGCAGGTTTGGAGGCTCAGCAAGCAATTCTAGAAGTTCGACTTCTAACAAACCGGTTTCACTTACTACAATGAAACAAAGCGTTGCTATTAACAAATCATCTGATTTTTGCTCGGATTCAAATCTCTGTAATATTTCGCACTGAAATTCAACAAGGTCATCAGGAAGTTTCCGTATTTTGTCTGTAAGAAGTGAAAAGTGTCCAAAGACTCTTAGCTCCTCACATGCTAATGACAGCCAGTAATATGTAGTAGAAGACTTCTTTTGAAGCAGTAAATCCATTTGTTCATCATCAAGTTGTTTATTGTATTTCTTCAAAGTTTCTCTTACCATTTTCTTTTTTCCGTCATAATCAATAGGAATGAGCTCTTTTAGAATGATGGGATGATTATATTCTAAAGAAATACTTTTATGTACTCCACTCTCTAAGCCACATGTAATTATTATTTTAACGTTAATCGGCAGTGGATATGGAATCCATGTTACTAGTTTCTGAGTGAGTTGATTGTAAGCATCTATCGCAATAATGGCGGGAAATTCACTATTGGCAATGGCATTTCTTACATCAGTAGCATCATCATTATTTTCATCAGCGTGAAGATTGTAAAAGTCTCGTAGACGAGCCAATAAATGTGCATAGCTAACAGAGCCTGATAGAGCGCCTGTGAAATGACAGAAAACGGAAAATTCTGCATTATGTGATGCTACCTCATCCAAAAACACTGATAAACAAGACGATTTACCACTTCCAGATTTTGCATATAAAACGTATGGCTGATTATCATTTTCAGAATTGATATATTTTAGTAGATCTGCTATCTGCTTATCCCAAACAGGTAATGGTCCAATAGCACTTGATTCAGACTTCTGGAACATTCCGTGATCTGACGCTATTCTTTCCCATTTGTTTTCTTCTAAAGTTTCACTAACCTTTGGGTACTGTTGAAGAATATTTTGTTTAAAAAATGTCAGGATTTTGTCCTTAAATAATTCTTCAAACCCTTCCAATTTTGGAAGACCTGATGCATCAATTGACCCATCATATTTAGCATAATAAGTTATAACTTGATTTCGATGAAATCTTTTCGATATCATCTCCCTAAACTTGAGGCACTTCTGTGTTGCATTTGGAACAGTGTCAATAAAGTATTTTTTCATTTCTTGAGGAAGGGTCTGCAAGAATGATGGATCTCGTAGCATAAATAATGCATTTGGATTGTGTGATCGCATTGCTCCGTGTAAACACTCCATCTCTGTGATGCTCAAGCCATCGATCCACTTATATTTTTTCCTAAAATGAGAGGATATTTATACCTTAAATAATAAAATTATTTTAAAATTAGCGAGTTATGAAAACGGATTGCCTTTGTCATCATCAACCTTCTAGCTAACATGGGGTCTCCAGAGACTCCACACAAGGATTTTAAATGCCTTTGTTTTTATAACTCTTTTACCATTGTACATCTCTATATAATTGCTATGAACATCTTGGAAATTAAGGTAGTTGGAAAAATTGAGTTTTATACAAAAGGTCACTAGAGAATCCCATAGTAATTAATGGAAGTTTTTGGTCTGGTATTTAGAAGGTTGAAAACATAGTTTTTCGCGAAGGCAAAATTTCAATATATATTAACTTATTATATTTAGTTTTCAAAACAGGCGAATGTTAAAATTTAATAAAAAACTTTTGTTTTCTAGAGTTTTTTTGCTATTTTTCAATTCTCCGACAAAATGATGACCCTGTCTAATAGACAAATAAAAGGCAATACAGATCTGGAGATCTCGCCCTGACCGGCTCTGCCCCACAGGGTTTGTGCCCTGTCCCATTTCTACGTATTGAGATCTGTCCGGATTGCCCAAGCTTTTGTTCTACAGCCCCAAATTGCCCCCACTAAAAAATATTCGCGCTCCAAAAACTATTTGCTATATCTTATTGTCCGATATTTGTTCGATGACAATTTTTATAGCACTGCACCACATCACCACCGCTAGATATTTTAAACCCTTACTGCCTAAAAAATACAGAATCATTTTTTTCAAATGCCATCTCTACTATAACTGCCAATAGAAATCTAATAGCATTATCTATTAAAATTGTTATTAATAGCCAAATAACAAATTTTTACTTTATAAGGCTAATATTTTATGCTTTATACTTATGCAAGAGTAATTGCAAAACCTATTGAAAACAAATCAGATAAAAATGATCTTGTTGGAATTATTAAATGGAATCCAATTTCACTAAGAATTGGAATGCGTGGTAATTGATTTTTCAAAATTTCCAAGTTAATCAAAATTAGTTTTACAAACTTAAAATTGGTAGTTCTTTGGTTGTTTTTCTCAGCTCAAAAGTGTTTTTACTCCAATTTTGCCCCGTAGATACCTACTTTAGAAAAATCTTGCCCCATACCCGCCTGAATTGCCCCGCCCCAACATGCCCCATGAGTCGACCCGCCCCACTTTCATCTCTGATACAGATATCACCTGAATTTTATAAATGGATATTGAAATGAAATTTATTAGAGTAAAACTTACCTAAAATTGTAATTTTAAAACAATCTAGCAATTGTCATGTTCCCAGACATTGTGGACTCCCTGTATACTAGCTGATTCGATTCTACAGTTTTAGGCCAAGGAGTTCTTAATTTATCATTTGAATTGCAATTTTGAGAAAGACTGTAATTTTAACAAGTCTATCCATTATCTCTTAGATAACAGCTGTTATCCTTCAGATTTCCATAAAGCATTCCTGCTAACAGCAAAAGATTATAAACCAGTGATTAAATTTCTTTATTATAAATGAATGAATTTAGTTACTGCTCTTAGATTTCGTAGAAATTCTTACAAATTTAAATATATATGTATACATCTATATATATATATATATATATATATATATATATATATATAAATAACTCCAGTATTTCATATGGAAATAAAAATTTCCATTCAATTCTATTGCCATACTCTGGAACAGAAGTGAAATGGAAATGGAAATGATAATATCGAGTGAACATTTAATGGAATTTTTGTAAATGCAAATTCAAATACCAGGCATTCTCAACATAATAGTAAATGTTCAATACACCCCAAATTTATTTAAATTTAAATAAAATTTCTAAGAACANCAGAAAGTAAACTGTGATAAAATATAGTATTTGCATATGTACTTACGTATGAAATATGTTGGTTGTATTGTCACAAAAAAATTCACAATTGAAAGGGAAAAATGCAGCTCTATAAAAAAATTAACAAAACATGCAATTGCGTCAATAAATATACAAGATTGAATTCATCAACTAATTTTTTTAACAAATAACTTTTGACCAACTCAATTTTCATGAAAAAATAAATTATTTTTTTGAAAAGGATTATATGAAATTCAGATGTACCTGATTTCATCTGAAATTACAGATGATTCTGGAATCCAGCCTACTCTTTCGGAAGTCATATTTAGAAAGAAAGGATATACGTTGTCTTCATAACAACGATCTATTTCTCCCAGACATGATTGCAAAGCTAATTCTGCATCCGCTCCTTTTGGAATACCCCATCTAAATAGTTTACATACAATTGTATATTTAAACTATTTAAAATATCCTACAATAATTATTTCAATGAATTTTAATATTTATTCGTAAATTTATCATCCACTTCCCTGCGTCTCTGAATAAGATTGCGAAACTGAAAACCACTTCATCAATAGAGAAGATCATAGAACAGTGGTTTCATTAACATTTTTTTAGAAGAAATAATATAGTTTTGGAACGAAAGTCTTGTCCGATAGAAAATAATATTTATTTAACCAATATAAACAACACGTAAAATTGAAAAATATATGCAAAACATCATTCGTCCGTGGATCTGAAATGTTGAAAATAGTCACCTTTAAGGTCCACACACTTTTTCCAGCGTTCTGGAAGTTTTGTTTTATATCATTTGCATAGAAGTCTGTATGTTTTGAAGCGAACCAGTTTTCCAAATAACCATTAACTTCTTCAGCGGAGTGATAGGTTTCCCACGAAGTGAGTTTTTCATAGGGGAGAACAGGTAATAGTCTGATGGGGAAAGGTCTGGGGAGCATGGTGGATGTGGTAATACCGTAAAACCGATCTCAACAAGCTTGCCTTGAGTTAATCGTGCCGTATGCGGTCGAGCGTTATCCTGGAGAAAATGGAAATTTTCAAAACTGATTCTGGGCGGCTGGTGCCTCTTTTGTCGAATCGCAGTATTTCTTCACGGCGGTGTTTTGCATATATTTCTCAATTTACGTGTTGTTTTTATTGGTTAAATAAATATTATATTCTATCGGACAAAACTTTCGTTCCAATACTATATTTATTGATAATTAACAATTACAATTTTTAAAATTTATCTAAGTAACGACATATTAGCAATTTTTTCTATCTAGGTTGACCTGTACTATTTCATGATTCATATGACCTGACAGTTGTTCCACTCTAAATTTGTGTGATTATTAATATTTATCAATGGTTTAATATTCACTATGCTTTTATAAACTTGAAGTAATTATAAAATCATTATTCTTTTTGCAAATATACACAATTTTAATTATAAATTAATACGATGCGTAATATAACGGTCCTAAGGCACGCAATAAATATTATTTTTATAAAACTTTAAGCAATGATGCTTTGGTTAATCATTGTGGAAAGCTATGTTCATATGGGAATCATTTTCTGATTTTCATAAAAATTTAAGAGCCATATATGATATGTACTTACCTTAAGTCAATTTCAATAAAATTTAACATGTTCTGTTGACACCAAGATTTCAAGTCTGGAAATATTTTTTTTACTAACAAGTCTCTTTCATATTGAAAATCATGGAAAGTGGAAGACACAAACAATCGAATTGTTTTCCATCCACTTCTTTGAGGAACGCGAGCACTTTTCAGAAACCGTGGATTTTTAGTGAACTGAAAAGTTTTTTCTGCGTTTGCCCAAGCAACATTAATAGCTTTAGGAACAGTTGCCGTTGAATTATTTGATGTTTGCACCTGTCCATGGCTCAAAAGCAAGTTTTGACCTTCACTGGCTTTTAAATCGCTTAAATCCGGATAGCCATTCTTTTCAATATTCGCTTTAATTCTTTCGAATAGAGTGGCAGCCATCACTGTTGCAAACACGCAATACGTTTTCAACTTGGCAATAATTTGTACTGAATGAGCAGGTGTTCGAATTATTACGCTAGCTCAATTTGCAATTGTAAACTATCTGCCTGATTCGAATATACATCGAATGACATACGTTTTTTTAATATATCACAGGGGAGAGATAGTTACAGCTGTTATGAGTGGATTTTTCTTTTGCATATTTAGTCAAGCTCGAAATTCCACGGACTGATTAGATTTCAAAGAGATAACAATTAGTAGGGTTGGTTAACTGAATAATTATTACGTGAATGTCTCCAATTGTTCTATTGATAGCACTTACAAATTACATCATTAAAATAAAACATGGAGCTTCAATATATTTTAGTACATTCAAAAGTAGAGCTCTGTGATTCCCAAAATTCCGATTGGCGTTTCTTTAATAAGAGAATTACAAGAATGTAGATACCTATGGCCGCGGCACCCATGAATTGATATGGGCGAGTTGATTGGCTGATGTATTCTATGTGTACGAAGATTCCATGATATCCGGGCTGTAGAAAGTTTTGTTATTGACTGATAATTTCTCTTTACAGCAGAAAACAAACTGTACAGGCGAAGAAATATTCCCAGGCTAAAACTAAACTATTTGTACGACAGTGAGGACGAGGTAACAACATGTAATATATATATATATATATATATCAATTAACGTAAGAACAAAGTCTTATGGACCAAGAAGTTTACTAAAAAATAACTCTCTTTTTCTAAGTTTTACGATTGTTAGCGAAAATATATTTCGCGTGAATGAGCAATAACATTTGATGTACGCGAAATGCATTTCAGTGATTTTCAATTATTTTTTCATGTGCATTACCTGGAATCAAAAAATTATCGTAAGAGACCTATAAATAAATCGATGTGAATATCACCAATTATCGTTTCCACGATAACCGATTTTACACCCTAACTAATGATTATGTGCACGAACAGACAGCATGAGAATTACAAAATTTTTAATTAAAGAGAAAGTGGAATTCTCTACTGAAATTCACACTCCCTCTTTCTCCGGCTTCAGCGTTCTCTAAAAAAATAGGACTAGAAATTTTTTCTCAAGCTTCGCATTTGGTGTAACAAAGCTGTCAAGCAAATACTTGACATCCCTGCTCATCATTATTATGTGGTGCTGAATTTGAGGCACTAAAAGCTTTAAAACATTTTTCAACTAAAAATTGTGCATTGAATTTTGAACTTCATCATAGCCTAGAAAAACAACCATTTTAGGTTGATACAGCAAATAGCAAGCAATTGGTAAGAGCTATTGAGTTCCCTGTAGTAAAAGATGTAAAAGATTAATAAACATCCGTTTTTGCACATTCCCGCTAAGAATCACCCTACTGTATCAAAAAAGAAACATATCCTTTAGCATTTCCTTATTATTTTAGTCTTTTATTCACGAATATCATTTAGGCAAGACTTCACACATTTATTTGAATAGAACAGTATTTTTCCCAGATGTCAAATATAAGTATTTGACCGGTTTAAAATAGTAACAGTGGTGTCTGATAATAGAATGCCGTTTTGCTTTTTCGAAGAAAGTAGAAACCGAAAATTGAACACAAGTTAGAGTGATTTGAAGAATTTCTAGCTGGGAATTTAAAATGAAATGTCGAATTTTTCTTTGTATTCAAAGCTTGTGAGACACATAGATAAGAATTCTGTCTATAACATTTTTTGGATGTCAAAATCTACAAGAAGCATTTATTTGCTGCAAATTCGAAAGGTAGAAGAACTTTGCTCACTATTTAGAGATGATAATAAAGTGTATGGACTGATATAAACTAAGACTAAATGCTAGACTAAAAGAGATATATTTCGCTCAAATTGAGCATCGTCAATTTACAAATTTTGCATCTAAATATATATAGCTAAATATATCTCTTTTAGTCTAATGTTTTTGTTAAAATTCTTAAAAATCCTTAACAACAATAAGACAAAATGAGTACACATGAAGGACTTACTGCAAGTCATTGAATGATATTTGAAATTTATTCACATTTCAATGAATAACCTTTGTTAATAATGAAACGTATCCTAGCAAGAATAGATTAGTAAATAACCTATTGTAAAAACAAATTGTAGATATTTTATTCTTAATCTCACAGTCATTCAATTCCTAACTACGCAATGATGTCAAAATTAATAATTTTTAAAAATGTATCAAAATGTGAAAGCTTTTGCAAAGAAATAATTCAATTAAAAGAACGTAATCTAAAAAGCAACGACATATGAAATTACACTTGATGTGTTGAAAAAGGCTTAGTATTGTTCTGAAATTGGAACTTACAATATTTTGGTACTAATGATATACCTAAAATCAACATGTTTTAGATACAATTCATCTAATATTGACTACATGTAATATATAATTCCTTAATAGAATCACATCATCGTTTTATATATATATATATATATAAAAAAAATATATATATATATATATA
>CABFPE010000021.1:419055-442131 GCA_900660155.1 Hofstenia miamia | reverse complement strand
ACATATTTCATGCGCAATTCCCATTCTCTTAACAAGGAATTCACGAACAAAATGAATAACCAAGGTCCCAATTTTGTGCCTTGAGGCACACCAGCTAGAACCATTAACCAGTCTGATAGTTGGTCATTTGTTAGATGTACCCGTTGTTTCCTGTTGCTGAGAAAGGATATTATCCAGTTAATAGTCCTAGATCTTACGCCGATTTCTATCAGCCTTTTCACCAAGAGGGGATGACTAATGAAGTCAAAGGCTTTTCTAAGATTGAAGAAGAATGCGTGTATGAAACATTCGTTAGATTCAAGCTGATTCAACCAGTGGTGATAAACACTAATTAATGCATTTATCATAGACCCACCTGGTATAACGCCATATTGGCTAGGATCAAGTACATTCAATACTTTTCCCTTCAGCTGTTTTTCTATTATATCTTTTATTAATTTAGAAATCGAGGGCGTAAGGAAGCATTAACTAAGAGTGATATAGGTAGTGTAGAATCTTGCCAACCTGTATACTAGTAAGTCTTAGCTTAATTTAGAAGCTGCTGTGACAATTTGTTCTTCCTTGAATAGTACAGTAGGTGACAGATTCCAATCTCCATCTCTCTTCTTTTAGTTCTATTGTTTAGTTGTTTGTTAATTAAATTATTATCTAATCAACTGGCATTGATACGACACTAACAACTATCCTTTTAGATACAAGACAAGAGACAGAGGGTACAAAGTACAGGGTAAACTAACCGACCAGAAGCAAAGCACAAAAGAGGAATCAAAGAATTACGCTACAACGAGTATTTCCATCTGATACTGAAACATCAATAGAGACACCAACCACAATTCCGATGACTCAGTGCAGTGAAATAGTGTGCATGAATATGATAATGATAATGTGTGATACCTTACTAATTTAATGCATTGATTGTTCTTGTTATTAATGAGTGTGTCTGTTAAGGGAATCTCGCAACTGGGATGCATTAGCTTGTTAGATCTCCTTACATATAATATCCCTACATATAAATAGTTACATGTTAACCTAGAGTACATGTGAACAATCAATATGGTCGTGACAAAAAGGATGAATTGGTAGTACGTTGGTCCACTAGTAATCATATGTAATAAACAGGGCCCGGATATTAGATGGTATAAAATCATCTAAAGAGTTACTTAACAAGGTGCTAAAATTAACCCATTTAGGTGCTCAAATAGGTGCTAAAACAGATTTCATTGACAACAAAATTTAATTAAAGGTCTCTATTACAATATACAAACAGTAGGGTTTTAAGCGAATTTTCGCATAGGCACTGCCTATTATCTGCCAGCAAATTGGTATACATTGAAAAGGACCTCTCCACATCACAAGCTACTATTGGTGCGTTTTTTGCTGCTTCTTTGTTTGCCATAGTCCATGCAGATATCCGAGTATTTTCGATTGAAATAGGAACCCCATATTTCAAGGCGTTACTCAGTGCCCTCATTTCTCCGAAGCCTGAATTTTTCGCAAGTGATTCTGCAAGCTTGTTTCTGCCCAATTGATGTTGCATCTTTGTTTGAATATTATCTATGATTTCGACAGCCGAAATCAGCAACATCTTCGCTTGTATTTTCTTTAAATCCTCAACCAGAAACCCATAATTTGCCCGAATACACAATAACTCGGCTTCTAATTTTGGCCGGTTGTTTTCCAAAATGTGTGTTGCCTTGGTTACCGCGGTGGATCCATGCAATGTTGGCACAACTTCTGCCAGCACTTCTAAATTTTCAGCATGGTACAGGGCTGCCTCAATCCATGTCCCCCATCTGGTTATTNGCAAATAGGCCAGGTGGAGGATGTTACATTAACCTAACATGCTGGGGCCACCACAATCTCCAGATATCACACCTTGTGACTTTTTCCTCTGGGGGCTAAATGAAGTCCAATATCTTTGAAACTAAGCCTGATAACCCAGCATACCTCAAGAAACACAATTATGCATGTTGTCAGAACATTTCTGATGACATGATTAAAAGAGTTATCACTTCTTTTCATAGTTGGCTCAAAACTCTGAAGGACAGAAATGTAGTCACACTAAAATGTCAACAGTTCATGAGTAATGATATAACCAGACTGATTTTGTGCTTTGAATTAAATGCTAGATGCATATGTATTTTTATGTAAAGTTTTGTTTCCTTTTATGCATAAATAAAAAATTATTGACCTTTGGCTGTGTCACCATTTATACAACTAAATTTTATGAACAAATAGTTTAACTTGTCCTATTTACAATAATATTGTTGTGCATAAAATAGAGTAGCAAGTAACAATATTACAAAATACTAAATTTTAGAGTATAGAAGTATGTGGCATGTAATAATCAGGGCCCGGACATTAGGTGGTATAAAATAATCTAAATAGTTACTTAAAAAGGTGCTAAAATTAACCCATTTAGGTGCTCAAATAGGTGCTAAAACAGATTTCGTTGACAACAAAATTTAATTAAAGGTCTCTATTACAATATACAAACAGTAGGGTCTTAAGCAAATTTTCACATAGGCACTGCCTATTATCTGCCAGCAAATTGGTATACATTGAAAAGGACCTCTCGACATCACAAGCTACTATCGGTGCGTTTTTTGCTGCTTCTTTGTTTGCCATAGTCCATGCAGATATCCGAGTATTTTCGATTGAAATAGGAACCCCATATTTCAAGGCGTTACTCAGTGCCCTCATTTCTCCGAAGCCTGAATTTTTCGCAAGTGATTCTGCAAGCTTGTTTCTGTCCAATTGATGTTGCATCTTTGTTTGAATATTATCTATGATTTCGACAGCCGAAATCAGCAACATCTTTGCTTGTATTTTCTTTAAATCATCAACCAGAAACCCATTATTTGCCAGAATACACAATAACTTGTCTTCTAATTTTGGCTGGTTGTTTTCCAAAATGTGTGTTGCCTTGGTTACCGTGGTGGATCCATGCAATGTTGGCACAACTTCTGCCAGCACTTCTAAATTTTCAGCATGGTACAGGGCTGCCTCAATCTGGTTATTGTTGGCCTGGGTGGTAAAGGGACTGTCGGCGCATAGTGTTTTAAAGCATTGATGTTCTTAGGTGACTTTCTAAATATCTTTTTAATACTCGAAATGTAACTGTCTGCTACAGTAAAATTCTGACGGATATGGTCAGCGACATTATGTAGCGCATGGGCGAGGCACGTTACGTGAATCATTTTGTTAAACATGCCTTTCAGGACTTCCGTATATGCTTTCTTCATATAGCTCGCGCCATCGGTTACAAAAAGAAGAACGTTGTCGTACGGAATTCCGTGAGGAAATAAAGACGTAAGAGTAGTTACAATAGTTTGAGATATTGTCGAATAATTTGTCTTTTCCAAAAAATTGGTTGAGGCTAAGAACGGTCCATGGTCTTCATCTCCAAGTATTCCAATAACAACATTCGCCACACATCTGTCTTTTACATTGGTTGTCTCGTCAATGCTAATCCACATTGTAGAATCTTTAAGAATCTGCTGTAATTTTGTATATTTCTGTTTGAAAAGATCACCTACGTAGTTCTTTCTTAAAGTGGATTCGTCGGGAACGTCTTGTTTGGTGTATTTCCTCAAAAATCCTCGGAAGATCGGATTCTTAAGCTTTTCGAATGGAATATTAGAACTTACTAGCGCTTGACACAAGTCCAGGTTAAATTGGCTCTTAGCGGGTAATGCAGATGTCAGTAAACCCTGCTGGATTGTATTGGTGCGAGAATTTGTTGCACGTTGCTTATGTTTTTGTCCCTGTAAATGTTGCACCACATGACTTTGTAAAGAATAAGAAACGGATATGCCACATACAGTGCAAAATAACAATTTGCCGTTGTCTTTTAATAATGGAAATTCACGTGAGAATGCCTTACAGCACTGCACATTGCTTGTTTTTTCTTTAGGCATGTTTTAGTGAGAAATTCAAGTTACACGTATGAGTGTGGGACTGACACAAATCAAATAGCATTGGCCGGCATGCAACGATAATGGCCTCAGCCACTAGATGGCGCAATGGATTTACGCTGTGTTCCCTTCCTCAATTTCTCAGAAATATGGTGTATTAGGTGCTCATATGTAATTAATGAAATTTAGGTGGTGTTTATTCAAAATGTGCAAATAGTTACTAATAGGTGTTATTAGGTGTTAAAACTATTATCCGGGCCCTGATTATAACGAATTGTATTATAAAAGTTCTTGACTACAAAAAATTCATTAATTGACTGTTATTTTTTAAATTCAATTGTATCTAACAATTTGAGTGGTATATTGACTATAGAATGAATTAGTTTATCTGTATTAAATACTGTATTTTACATTTATGAACATTATGTAAGATCATACACAATGCAAAGTTTTGTATTTCTATCCATTAGATTCATTGATGTATGATGTACAACATTTCACAAGAAACTAATGCAAAATACAGATGTATTTTAGAGTCATATATTACATTGTTTACATATTTTGTCATATATTGAATATGTGTTGGCAATTGCATGCAGGGTTTTCAAGTACTTGGAATGTTAAAAATTCAAACTCAAATAAGCTTGCAAAACTTGATCAGAAAAACTCAGAAGAGAAATCATCAAAACTTGAACTCAAACTCTTTTAAAAATCCACTCAAAAATAGTGTAAAAAATATATTTCTTTAAATATCAATTTTCTTAATAATCACAAAACTTTTTTTTAGCTTGGAATTATTGTAAAATAAATGTTTTTTACCCTAATGTACTCAGAATTAGAAAAAAACTTGATTGAACTTGGAATTTCATTTAAAAAATTACTTGAACTCAAATTCAAAATGTAAAAACTCAAACTTGGCCCAAGTAACTTGAACTCCACTCAAAAACCCTGATTGTATGTAGCATGTTTTAAAAAAAATATGCCAACTTAAATTGATATTTTTTCTAAAATTTCAAAAAATTATCTATGATTTTTAAGAGTAAACAAGCAGCATTATTTTGTTATTGTTGGCACTGCACATCACATTGTGCACTATACCATAATTTTATATTGATCAGAGGCTTATATTCAAAATTCTTACTTCATTAAACATTGTACTTGAAATAAATAAAAATAAAGAAATTTCAAAAATTTATATTTCTATATAGTTTTAAGGTTGGGTCAAAGGAATTTAATTCATATTAATATAAATGCTACATTAATCTCTGTATTTTAATGCTCTTTATTAAAATTTTTAATTTCTTTTCAAATTATTTTAATTTCAATGCATTGCATATTTGTGGCACACATTTTATTAATATTAATTCATTTTTGATGAATTTTTCATTCCTGTAATTAATTTCATATTCAATGTAAGTTGCATTTCTAGTAATTGCTAATATCCTTAATAACTTAATTTGTATTTTGATCATATAAATGCGTAAAAAATTGGTTTCCTGTATTAAACATTTCCTGGATTTTTCAAATTTTGTAAGTCTGATTATTTGTTTTAATTGTTAGTACTTCATTTCTGAATTTCTAAATATAAATACCAAATTTGCACAAATCTCAATGTCAGAAATTACATATGCTATCTAAAATGGTAATTGGATTTTTGGAAAATTTCTAATATAAGGGGTTGTCACTCCAGATCAATACTGAAATATAACCAAAATTTATATGGAATTTGAACTTATAGATTATAACTTTAGTAAATTAGCACTACTGTGGAAATTATTTGTATGTTAATATAAGCATATGATCATCCAAATGGATGTATTTCTAAAGATTATAATCAGTGACAGCTAATTAATTAGTAAAATTTTGTTCTTTGTAGCACATATTGATCCTACCAGAGTATTATTTGCTTTTTTTCTGCAATTATTTGTGAGTGAAATTTTCATTATATTTCCAATTTCCAAAGTGCTTATAATATTAAAAATGATGGTCATAGAAATAATATGAAAACATTAAGTTTCATAAAATTTGCTTGAGTTTGAATATCAAGCTGATCACAATATTGCAGGCACAATCCCTAATATAAAAGATATATAATATTTAAAAAACTAGAGGCCAATTCTATTGAGCATTCCATTATCAAATGCACAAAATAAAATATTCAAAAATACTCTGGTTTTGTTGTTTTAATCTATTTTCAATGGGGGATTTTCACTAAAATTTAAATTTAAATATTTTTAGCTAAAAATGTTAAATTTAGTTTAAATTCTTAAAAAATAAAGCAACCATTAAAAAATATTTGCTAAATTTTGCAGAATTCACTGTCTATTTCGTGTTCAGATGATGTCACTACCTTTAGATTTTCCAGAAATTCATCTTACAAAGTAATAGTTTTATGATTCAAAATGTAGTGACATCATCTGAACAAGAAAGAGACAGTGAATTTCTGCAAAATTTAGCTAATATTTCTTATTGGTTTTTTTATTTTTAAGGAATTTAAACTAAGATTAACATTTTTGGCTAGAAATATTCAAATTTAAATTTTAGTGAAAATCCCCCATTCTAAGTAAATTCTTAATTTCAGACGTTAGGGACAATTAAGTTGACAACACACAATTTAAAAAAATGAAGCAAAAAACACCTATAAAAACCTGTTAGTTGATGTAATTGCACACGTGAATTTCCGAATTTTTTAAGTAACCGAGAACTCTATTGCTTCTTTAAGTAATAGAATGAATTTGTTTCTCGAAAAGGAATAATTTAGTAATTTATAATTTGCATTTTATTAAAGTATGCATTCTCATTAATATGGATTTTTCGGGAATTTTATAGGAATAGCTTTTCAATTATTCTATTCAATATTCATAATGTAATCCGTCCGTTAGATATGTGATGTTTGTCATTCTTATATGTGTTTGAATTAGAATTAAAAATTTTTTCTTAAAGTTTTAATTTATACCCATTTAGTTTTCACATTTATTCAAAAATATATCTTAATACAAATAAATCAAAAATTTGATTAGTTTTTGAATTAGAAATATAT
This sequence comes from Hofstenia miamia, assembly GCA_900660155.1. Taxonomy (NCBI): domain Eukaryota; kingdom Metazoa; phylum Xenacoelomorpha; order Acoela; family Hofsteniidae; genus Hofstenia; species Hofstenia miamia. The sequence continues at coordinate 435,174 of CABFPE010000021.1, read as the reverse complement.
CTATATGTTTATTATATTCATTCAGAATGAGATGTTTGCAATTATATTTCATTTAAGTGCACGTATGATTGTTTTTCATATTTAGTCATCAATTTCCAACGGCATGCTATAATTATTTAATGTATTTTTCAGTATTATCCGTACATATTTACGTTAAATGAGTACATTCTGCTGCTTGTCATTCTATTTTTTGAGTAATATACAAGTTTCACTAAATACGCACTATGCAAACATTTAGGATAAGTAATGTTCATCGATTCATTTATATTGGTATCAAACACATAGCTAGAAGAATGTTTATTATATCTGTGTAACACGGAATTCCCAGTTATTTCCAGTTCATTTAGCTTTCAGTACAAATTTTGAAGTTCGCAATTAATATTTGCGACTTGAAAGTGTTAATGAAAAGCTGTTGGTTCATAAAAACTTGAATTTGGATGCATGTTTGCTTACAAATACTAAATGCGAATATGTTGACATCATGCATAAGGTTGAATTGCCAAAGTATATCAAGTAATTATTTCAACAAATATATACCAATGAAATTTGTTTGATTAGTAAATTTGCTTGCTGTTCTATTCTTACTTTTTTAAATTAAGCGCAATTAGTTTTTCAGAATGATGTAGCAATGAAAAATTATGGATTTTTTCAAAATCAAGCGATCTATCAAAAAATCACCATCGCTAAAGCGTCGTGCAAAAACTTTCTGCGCTTCCTCATTTGACAAGGTATGCGTTTTTTCTGTACATCCTATCGAAACCCTATCAAAAGAATATATATATATATATATATACATATATATTGGTGTTTTGTAACAAGGTGTTCACATATATTGGTGTTTTGTAACGCTCACCACATATATTGGTGCTTTGTAATCAAATGGTGTTTTGTACAAAGGAAAAAAATTTATATTTTTTTTTTTTTATTTTTCGTGATTTTTACTTATATATGATAATACTTAGTCTCTATTGATATGTTGTTATCAATTTCGTTTGACCTTTATGCTTGTAAAGTGTAAAAAACTATGCACTAATTCAATTATTTCTTTTAAAATAATTTCTAAAAACTGAGATATTTTTTGTGCATATTTTGAATATCAAATGTTATTCAAGCCAAAGTTCCACACTGTACTAAACATATTTTATTTTTAGCTGTATATTAAGTCTTAGTATTGATATTGTAAAAATTGTCATGTAAAAACTGCTAATGTTGAAAGGAAATGTTACAAAGAATAACTTATTCAAAGAGGTATTTCACTCAAATTTATGTTTGCTTGAACAGCTTAAAATCGCAAAATGTAGTAAATTAATTTCTTTCAAGTAGTGGAGAGTGTTTTTTCAACATTATGAATTAGCTAAAAATAGTTGACGTAATGAATATTAATCGTGAAAACAAAATAAACATTGCACAAATATACAATATTTGTGTCATTAAGTGGACGATACAAAGGATCAATGTGACTGTATGATTTATACTTGCTGTATGTCCGGCCTTACTTTACTTAAGGATATTATTTCGAAATNATATATATATATATATATTTATATATATATATAGCCATTATCTTAGACTCTGACTTGTTAAAATTCGAGTATTAATTACTTAATTTTAATATTTTAGCTAACACTCGAAAATGCACTGGGTTTATCAACTTCTTCAAATAGCAATCTATGTTTTCACAGGGAGAAAAATCAAGTTGCATATCCGGCCGGGTATTTTTATTTATCAATAATTCTTTTTACATTCTTAGATGTGTCATCGTATTGTACAATTGGAATACTGGTAAACAAGATCATATTGTGAATGTTGCGCGGAAAACAATAACGGCATTGGATTTTCATCAAGATGGGCTGCATTTGGTTACGGGAGAGGTAAAAAATTCAAACATCAATGCAAATATTGATTCTTTGAATCTTTTAAATCATTTTTATGTAATTTGAAAGATATCATAGCTATTGATTGCAAATATTCAAGTATGTATTTTAAATTAGAACACATTGTAGACATGGTATGAACTATCTATAAGACAAATCTGTTTTTCTAGACAATTTGAAAAATCCAACTCTTTTCGATTTTGCTGATTCTTTAATATGCCGTTCCGTTCTTGCTTTCTCCTATTTGAGAGATTTTGATATGAACTTATTGGAGTTATCCTTTTCCAAAATACTTTCTTTAAGTTAGTAAACAGTATTCACGGTAGTGTTTTTGCTTATAATAATATCGAGTCATATCACATGGTTTGAAGTATTGGTCATGAAACGTATTAACTCAGTTCTTTTTATCAGACTATTTTATATGTTCATAACCAATGATGACGACAATTCTGTGTACCGGATCCTGCAAAAATGGAGCAGGATACAATAGATTAAAATACTGAATAGCTTATAAAGGTTGGTGCTAATAGTAATATTTTTCATCGATTTTTGTGATGCTAATATTGCAGTAGTCCGTGGTGGTTATATTTATATCAAGTAAATTTCTGAAAACCTATTTTATGTTGTCTTTGGTCAATGGCTTAGGCGAGCACAACATTGTGGCGTTTCAAAAACATGTTTTATTATAAAGTTTTTGTTCGTTCCAAATTTCTGGTATTATTCCCATTTCACAAATTTGAAATTCAAGTTTTTAACTAAAAGAATATATTGGAAACGCTTGCTGGACTCTTTGTTGTTCCAACAAAGCTTTCATTCGTGTTCATAGGGTATTGTGATGATAATTCATGTTTCTAACATTTCTTGGAAATGCTATGAGTTATCATTATAAACAGCAGTAGTAACCTCAACACACACTTATAAACTAATCATCATTGTATATTTAGTTATATTATTACCACTCACTCGTTATTTATTTGCTAATTAGTGTCAAATACCATAGCAGCAGCTGATAAACCATAGATAAATATCATGCACCGATCAGGAAAAGCAACATGAAAATGTTTGTTGAAAACTCTGATGTATTAAGAACAAGAAATAGTGCTGATCACTACGCGTATCATGAGGTGTGGCGTTCTCTTGGAAGTGTGAAACAAACTGCACCATGGACTAGAGACAAATTCTGCGAAATAATATAAGAAAAGTTCAATTAATGAACATTTTGCTTTGCAAATGTATAAATCGAATGATTTCTATTAGATACTTTGCGGAATCCATTTCGATGTTTTCATTGACTTTCTGAAAATGTGTATAGTAATCAGGGAAGTGTTCCATACGTTTCGCGGTTGAGATGAATTTTCATTCCTTGAAACTATTCCCACAATAAATTTTAGTGCGAAATCTTATAAAATCGAGTTCTAGGTAAAATTATCGTCGACAAGCCATCATTCAAGCTGTAGTGCAAATTTTAATTTGGCTATAACTTCAAATCACTAAGACGAGTATGATAGGTATATTTGTACTTGTTTGGACGCTAAAACACCCCACATTTTAAATATTAGTAAATTTTCTAAGCTTTTTGAAATGTTTAATCAGGCAATTAGGAATGTAATTTTTTGATCAAATTTTATTAAATGTATATAAATGATGACCTATTAAACAGATTTACTTAGTTGTATTACATTTGCTTTCATTGACATGCGTTTGTTACTAGTATACATTTTCTTAAGAGTGTAGAAATGTTATATTTCTATAATTTCGAGTAATATATTATAGTTGTAAGGTATTTAGCGAGTCATTTAAATATAAAAAATTGCATGGGAATGTCATGTAAAAATATAGTTTCCCTGGTTGAATTAATTTAAGGTCGCTAGTGGGAATGAAATAGTCGGAATGAAAAGTTTTTTTAAATTCTGCCGAATCCTCCTAAATGTCATACCACGAGACTGATATTAACCTAAATTTCATTAACATTTGATAAAAAATTAATTTAGCAAGTTTGCAAATCATCCTCATTTATTAAATAAAGATATAACTAGGACTTAAACTAAAAATATTTTCAGAACTTCTGATATTTTTTAGGTTACCGAATTTATTCAAAAAGCGGTGTTACGCCAAAGTAACTAAATAAACAATCATAAAATCAAAGTTTACTGAGATATCTGAAAATACTTTAGTTTAAGTCCATAGCTTTATACTGTAAATATTTCATTAAGTTTTAACAAAATATATTTTTACAGATGAAAATCACACCAAAAATGCTTAAATCAAGTTTTGGGAAATTCCAATGATTGATGTGAATATCACAACCTAAATTGCAGCATTTCTGATTTTTACATCTTGAAATGTTTTTATCAAATTAGTGCTTTTTAGACGAACTTTTTAAGAGTCCCACAATCGAAAAATATTCAAAAAAAGTCGATTTTCATTCTCGTTGTAAATATGAAATTCTTTAAAGAAATGATATTGAAAATTTCACCGATTGTAACTTGAGAAATATCAAGCCATTTATCAAAAATAAGTTGTCTACCTCATTGTGATTAACTTGTAAACATTTGCCGTTTTAGCATTTGCAGGCTCTATGTGAGTTAAAATTGTTCTACGTGTATTTGACTTTTGTTGTGTTCGTTGTTTCTGCTTGTAATTGCTTGGTCGATTAAGTATGCAGGAGCTTATATTTTCAAATCTGATATTATTGATAATATATATTTGCAATAATTATTGCTCTTTAAAAATTTCTCTGCATGCTTGTTCGATTTTGCTGAGTTTCATTGATATTCATGAAAGTCTTGATAAGCCATGATGTCTTAGTGCCTAGAAAAGTATACTTATGTTTGAAAAAATCTTTCATAATCTACTTTCAACCCTATTTCTAGAGTGGTCATCAACCTGCTGTGCGTGTATGGAATATCGAAGACAAAACCCAGAAGATTGAACACTTGGGCCACAAATTCGGTATACCGGTCGTTGCTTTTTGTCCTAATTCAAATTTCGTTGTATCAATCGGTACTCAACATGATATGGTGGTCAATGTATGGAATTGGAAGGTATCAAATTATTGTGCATTGAATTAACTTTTTTGCAATTTGAAAATTGTATGATAAACTTTAATATTACATTTGTTGTTAACATAATTGTACGAAAATGTTTATACTCAATCTGTGATTTGGAGTGTTCTATTGTTAAATATGTTCACACTTCATATTCTGAATAATTTCAACTGTGTTATCTAGTATGATTACAAAACTAAGCGTCTATTTAGCTTTTTCTGAATTTTTTTCATTAATTAGTTTATATTGAAGTTATTTTGCAAACGACATTTTCCGATATTTTTACTATTAAGTTTTTCAATTTCACTTGTCGATTATTTCCGCATTCACTCAAGCACTTAAATGTAGCTAATGTTTCCTATAATCTAATATATTTAGAATGGCACCAAAATAGCATCAAACAAGATTTCTACAAAGGTTCACACGATTTCGTTTGCTGAAGATGGCAAAAGTTTTATCACATGTGGAGTACGTCACATTAGGTTTTGGTACCTGGAGTCCACTAAGGTATGTTATTTCAATAAATGTGTGATGGTTCCAACAATTATTGTAGCTTCCAATGTTGTCAAGTTCTTCCTTGGTACAGTATTAATGTCCAATATTACTTAATTTGGTCAGAATTTTTTTTTAAATTCTGCTATTATTGTTTTGAGATTATTTCCCATTATATTTTGATATATTGTTATTAAGTCACTAAATGCATGCATTCTGATCAGATTATAACTAATTGATTTTTAAGTATACGCTTTTGTAATGTTTCGCATGCGTGCTTGTCCTTGCTGTTATATAATGCCTCATTTATGAACGTGTATCAATGTTAGGCTTTGTTTTAGTGTTATGCAATACGCGTGTTTTTGTGCTTTTTTATCTGCATGTAAGATTTGCACATGCATGGCTTTGTGAAGATGTATTTTCTTTCGTTCCCTTGCAAGAAGTATAAAACAATTGTGCATAACTTGGCGAAACTTTCTTCTAAATGTATTAGATAATTTAGAATCTTCAAACTATACCTCTACTCAACCGTTCAGCTCTCCTCGGTGATCAAAAAAGCTTGTTTTTTTGTGATGTAGCTACTGGTCATTCATTTCGGACCATGAGCTCGTTTGCAATTACTCGTGAGGGTGTTCTTTGCGAATTCGATGTAAAAAGACATCTAACTAAATGGGTAGAATTAAAAGTAAGAATTTTATGTATTATTTACTGGTGTGGCAATACATTTTCCTGTTATTACAAACTTTTTGTAATTAGTAAAATAATATCTAAGTAGTCAAAATTTCCAAGTAGTTTTGTTTTTATGGTACCATTGGTTTTGGATTGCTATTAACATTTTATTTTATGAAAGGGGAAAATATGTATTATAAAACTAAAAATTCTCAAATTGATAATAACTGTTGATAGAAAATTCATATAATTGTAACAAAGTAATATGTACTATGCCAATTCACAAAATGGAAATATTTATGGACTGATCTATTGGAAAATGAGTTATCGAAATACGTACCACATGATGCAAAAGTGTGAGTCGCAATGTTAAATTTAAATACATTTATGCATTTGTTAGCTACGGACATTTTTGTGAACTTTACGCGACACATTACTTACAATCTGTAAATTTTCAATAAAATTATTGCTATTGGCTTTAAATTTGAAGTTCAGTGCTTTGCAATTTCGCATGACAGCGTGTACGCGAATGCGTGCCTACTTTAAATTGATTGCTTGTTTTATTACTTTCATTACAACAATGTGACGTGTTCTTGACATCATTTTCACCCCGGTGTTCAATTAAATGTTCCACCCTCTTGCTTTGTTTTCTATAACTGTCATCAAACGCTGTACATTTCAGTGGTGTGCCGTTTAGTACGTTAACTTTTTCAGTGTAATTCTCTCGAATATTGTAATAATCTTGTAAAATTTAAAGCTTTGATTTGTCTTTGCTATTCTTCCATATAGTGAATGCGGATAAATATGAGTCATTTATTCGCTTTTGCACATATTTTAAAATATTTTTTGCATTTTAAATTAAGATTATATCATTTAAAACAATTATTTGTAAAGAAAAATACAATATTGCTCACATTTATCCTGCAATGAACTTTTGTTTTCAATTTTGATTAGTTTTCAAATTCAAAGTAAGATGTATTTGCTCATTTTGCATTCTTAGATGTTGTATTTGGTTAGGGTTAATTCAGAGGCAAAAACAAAAAAGTTTGAACGAATACATTTCATTAGCTACAATGATTTTAACTGCGATGAAATGGTATGGTATCGATAGCGAGAGTTGATATTTAAGCACAGGCAATGCTGTTAAGTAGCAACTTTCCAAGCTCATTTGCAAAGCACTGCTGTCGCGCACCTAAAATGACTTATTTGCATCGTTTTATGATTTGATTGCATGTTTTTATAAGAAGGGTTTCGTTTGACACTTATAGATTCGTTTCAATTATCCTAACATTCCGTTATTATTCTCCGTTTGATTTTTCAATTTCCATAACTAATATTTCGAATTGAATTTTTTGATGAGTTAGTCCTCTAAAGTCAGTATAGTTTTCCTATTATTAATAATTATTTTACCACCCGCTTGCGACTAGTTTTTATATTCTATGCAATTTAAATATTATTAATTTAGGGTATGGTTAGATTCATAGTGCTGTCTAAATTATTTTTAAACCGTCAATTAGGTTTCTGCTGCGTATGCGCTAGATGTTACCACCAAATATGTTTTCTGTGGATGTTCTGATGGCATCATCCGTGTCGTCGATGCTTTGTCTTTAAATTATGTTGCTACATTTCCTAAACCGCACTTTCTTGGAATTTCCGTTAGTTCTTTTACTGAGCAATCGTAAGTATGAGACTGTTAAGACGGTCTTAGATTTTCTTTCTTTTAATACCACTTCTTGTTCACATTTGCTTTTGTCCAAATTGTTAGTCTAATATTATTTCGATTTAGCTCTGTATTAATGTTTACTTCTGGGTTTGTCGCAATTCTCATTAAGCTAACATCATTATTTTATGTAAATTTTCTCATGCATACCAATTCGCTTCTGTACATGAATAACATCACAAGATCACATTAACTTCGGTATTGTTTGAAATTGTAAGGTTATGTACCGCAGTAGGAAATTTTTCTAAATAGTCCATGGTGATACATGCTCCACGTCATGTTTATGTATCTTAAGCTCCTTGGAAGATAGTCGTGTTCTCATATTATTTAAAGTGGAATTTGTTTACTGTGTTCTCTATTTTATAGCTTACGGTGTCTAGAAGCTTCTTAGTTTTTCATTAGATATAGCAACTTTATATTTGAGATAAATCTGAATGTTTTAATTGGAGCATTTGTTATCACTTAAGAGTCGTTTTTCTCAAACATTCATACGAATCATAAAACAATCTTCATTTTAATATAACTTTTATAATATACATTTATAGGAATATTATGAAATTGAATCTTTATGTTTTCTTTAGGCATTATTCAATGCACCCAGAGAACGCCACCTATCCGGAATGCATTGCTTTGAAAATTGATGAGCACAACAATAAGGTTTGTAACCATTAGAAAGTCTTAAATTAATTCCTTGTCAGATAATTTACTGTGGCTTGTTTAGGCATTTGCAGTCTACAGTGATCACAGCCTCTATATTTGGGATATCTTCAATGTAAAAAGAGTTGGGAAGTATTGGTCGGGCCTGTTTCATAGTTCAGAAGTCTGGGGAATTGAGGTATTTAATAATTTCATATTTTGCAAATCGCCACTCGACCTTGTAGTGATGCAAATTCTTCCGTTCAGTCTTTAAAACATCTTTTAACGATTATTTGGCGATCTATTTTAAGAATTTAACATATAACTTGAAGAGTTTGTTACTGCCTCTAACAAGTATCTTTTGTTTCACACTTCGATTGGTTAATGCTTTTGTGGGGAGGATTAATTATTTACATCCATTTATGAACTGTCCTATTGCTTTGCGTTACTCCAATACTTTATTTCACACTGAATATTGTGGTACATTTTCATTGTGCCGGCTAAATTGAATCAGAAGATTATCAAACTTTTGTAGAAAATATTAATTTGTATAGGCATGAACTTGTGGTTAATATTTAATTTTGCTGTAATTTCGTTGTAAAATACTTGATGCATATTTGCCTTTAGTAGCAAATGATATTTATTGGTTACAAATATTTGGAGGTACAAATAATTCATACTTTTAAACATAACCGGTAATCACATTTACCTATAAATGTATCAAAATCCCAAGATTCCCAATAGGCTTGGAGAAAGTTGTCTAACAATATGAATAAAATGGTTTGTAGTTTTAAAGATACAATGGGAAGTTCAGGTGGTAACTGACATAAATGGAATATATCTACATATCTGTATTTCAAAATCTTTATTTAAAGTGCCAATGGCAGTTTGTTTACCGGTTGCACTAGTTCACTTTGCCATTTCAATTAAAATTATTGATTTTTATTCTTTAGATGTTTCCTTGGAAACTAGAAAATAAGCAGTCTTTCCCTGTGGGTAGTTTCGTCACATGTTCCAGCGACAACAGTGTTCGTATTTGGAATTGTTTTACGTCATCATCCAGCAATAGTCAATCAGTGCCTACAAATGAAATGGCCAACATTTACTCAAAGGTTTATTTAGAATTTTGCTCCATTTTGTAAATTTATTTGACATCACACAAATCCTAACATTTAATTTGGATTTTATAAATTTAATTTTCTGTAAAACGTAATAAGCTATGCATTAATGCTTAATAATGGGCTTTATATTGGATATGAGCAAATCTTCAAAGGACAATTTTTAATTACTTCTATTCTTAATGGCATATGTCCCGGTTTTGAACAAATGTGTTTGTATTCCTAATTGTCTAAGACTATGGCTTTAAGTGGTATGCCACTTCTCACTTTTTTATGCTTGATGGACATGTTCTCATCAGTTTGTATTATAAAGTTAAAGTCGTGCCAAAGAAATTCAAAGCAAGTTATATCTTTCATCTTTGTTCTTGTTTTTTCCATCCAACACTGTTTCACATTTATTACTTTTTCAAGGTTTAAGCGAACCCATTGATAAACTAACAATTAATATTTTTATTCAAAATTGATCATGTAGCGTAACAAGTAAAATTCTCTCTGAAGCAGATAATTGTCAAACAGCTAATCATTGCTGACAATTTACCAAGCATTTGGTACACTAACTTTGCAGCATTTTATCAAATTTGTTGGGATTCCTTACATTTAAAGTCGAAACTATAGAAAACTACTTTCTTAAGTTAGACAGGTGTCATATCTAAATGAGAATCGATTCAGTTCGTTCTGTTGAATATTTCTAAATTTGATACATAAAAAATATATTTTAAAACAGAATTATCCCTTTTCATTCTTTCGCTTGAGATTATTCGAAATCATTCTATTCTCAGCAAATCAACGGTTTTACAGTGATTGTTTCTCCATATACAATTATGTAGTAATGAGTTACTAAGACATTGTTTTTCATGAGAAAATTAATTTTTGTTTATTTTAAAAACTTTGTTAAATTCTATAGAAATTGAAAAAATTAAAAGTCTTCCCTTTGGAATAAAGTGTCGTAACCCCAATAGTACTTTTGAACGAAATATGCAGCAAAATAGCTCATCAGCGCTACCAAATAAGATATTGAATATTACACATTTTTCTTTTGGAAGATAGCTTTTTCCAACGAGTGCTTCCATTTATTAAAGCCATTTTCACAAAAAATGTAGTTAACGCCTTTTATTTCAAAAGGGGTGTAATCATCATAGTCTGTTTATAAAAGATTCTTGTTTATTCCAGTTCTAATTGACGTAGTTTCAGTTTGCTTCTCAATATTATTCTTTAGTTGACATTTATCTCCAATTACCTTCTGTTAGTTCTTTGTCTAATTCCATCTTCCTTTGCCGTCATTTTTGGATTATAGATATTAAGCCGATTTTGCTGGAGCAGAAGTGTAGTTATCTCTCGAAATAGAACAATCAATTATTTCGAACCTTAACCCTTTGGCTGCGTAGTGCTGGGACGATTTTTGTACCCGAAAAACGTAATTTGCCGACAAATTTTGAAGTTTATAGAAATTTCTTTCTAAGTGCCTCCTGATATTGTAAACAATGTTTTCTATCTATTCATTATTCTTAAGCTCTATATTTTTTGTTTTTATAACATTTTGACCATTTTTACCCGAAAAAGGTACTTTTTTAAAAAATTTTCGAAAATTTCATATCATCACAATTGACATGTAAAATGGGTTGGAATATGTTTTTTATGATAAAATTAGCTAAATTAGGAAATTCTCTGAAATATTGTTATGCTTATGTACTGAGATTTTGATTCAAAACTAGTACATTTTTTCATATTTTGGAAAATATCGAAAATGATCAATACAGCTAGAAAAGTTGTGGAAGTTAAATTTCATTACAAAAATATGAAAAAATTACAAACAAATGAAAAAAAGAAATATTTACTTCTTTTTATCCTTGCATTTACAGGTTTTTTTATAATTCTTCATAGTATGAAAAATTTCAAAACAGGGGACAACACCAAGAGGAAGGTTTTGTGGGCACTGTTTACAGAAATATGATGGCTGCTTCCCCTTTCCTTTTTTACAACATTAAGATGGCAGTATTGAACAAACACTACAATTGGGTAGGTAGTTCTTATTTTCATACTGATCAATGCCAGCGCCCCCTGGACAGCAACCGTTTTCGTCGTATACTAGAAAATCAAAAGTATTGCACGCGCTTTTCAGAATGTTTTTTCGCCGTGTTGGAGTAAACTCGCTTTTCGCAGTTAAGGGAAAAATTTTAATTTTCGAGTATACTCGCTTTTCGCAGCCAAAGGGTTAAAATTTTAGGTTTCAAAAACAAATATACAGTCAAGTTCGTTTAATCCGGATTCCTGGGGACTGAAAATTTTATCCGAATTAAAAAAAATCCGGGTTATAGGAATTTCTATTGATTATGAATTAATAAGAATACATGTATATACTTGGTAAAGCCATATAGAAATATATGGTTATAGTGTATTTTAAAACGAGTTAAAGAATTGTAAAATATGAAATAAAGTAAAAAGTATAAATTAAGTACTATATAAAGTATGTGAAATAAGCCATCACATTCAATATGTCAAGATTGATCAAAACAACCAATGGATGATTAACCGCAATTAGGCGGTTGATAGCAAAGGGAAAGATAATTAAGCACCATAGAGAAGAGGTGAGCAGTTGGTGTGTAGCAGTAGTCAGTCTGTCTTTCACTAATCTCATTGCTTTGCTTGTCACCCTCGCGCGTTTAGCTCAGTTGTGGTTAGAGTAGGTAGGTAATGTAACAGATACTCATGCGCCTAAAACGGTAAATTAATTAAGACTCTAGTGCATGGCGGCTCATGGCTAATATAAAAGCTTTTAATTCCTAGTATTCAGTAAGTAAGTAATGAGACAGGATGAAACAAACATACATTTGATTATCTGTAACAAATAGATTAATCCGGATTTTTATGGAATCCGAGAGAAAAATCATCCGGAATAGGTGAATATCCGGATTATAAAATCCGGACTACCAGCATATATTATTATGGAATAAATAGGGAGAAAATTTGGGACTTTGAAATTCAACCGGTTTAAACAAATACCCGTATTATGGCAATCCGGATATAAGCGAACTTGACTGTAGTTTAAATGATTAATTGTTGTCGTAATATTAATTTACATTCTGTTGAAACTGTTAGTTGGAACAGTAGCCACAATTTTTCATATTTTCATCAACTAGTCACTATTTATCGAAGTTGTGAAATGCAGTATACACAAAAGAAAATATAAATTTAAACACTTTTCATTCCATTGTCGTTGTATTAACGTTAATATCCATTGTTAGATAAACTATATATATAGAATTTAGTTTAAATGGATTTCTAGACAGTTAAATTTCCTGTTTTTACCTCGGGGATTTAGGATTTGCTTGAAGCGCTTTACTTGGATTCTGACATATCTTCTCTCTCACAAAAGGATTCCGATCATTCAGGTAGCAAAGTTGAGAAAGAAATTAATATAGACGACTGGCGGAAAGCTGGTGCACGATGTGTTGCAGTAAATTTCACCGGATCTCATCTTGCGGTTGGCGATCGAGCTGGAAATGTGAGGTACGTACATTTTTACTAATTTCCATATAGTTAGCGCTACTATATCTTTTTAGGAGTTTATTGTAAAGTATATAACTATATTTTTAAGTTCAATACATCAAACTCAAATTTTTATACTGCAAAGTGCGACGTAGTTATCTCATGATGTTGAACAATTAATCCTGCCTTTTGTTTCATAAATCATATAAATTCATTATCTCGACGAGTTCTAAGCCTTTTAGCAGTTCCTTTTCTTATTTTATGTATCAACAATGTGCTGTCCAACTTGTATTGTATGCTTGCAATATTCGAGTTTGATGTCCAGTTAGCCAATAAATGAACTTGCGAAGTATTTTTATATGTTCACATCTATTTGGAATTCAGAAGTGTATTCCAAAGGAAGTTACATATAGAATTTGCTAGCGAATGCTCATTTTTGTAAATGTAAAGCCCTAATAATATATTTAGTATATACTCATAGTACGGAATACATTGTAAAAGTGCAGATGTTATACAATGGGCTTTTGTTCTAGAGAAAAACATAAACTCATTCTGCTTTTATATTTGGAATTAATAAATTGCATTAGATAATTTGAAAGGATACGTAGACCACCTGTATGATCCAATCTTCTTTTTTTGACACAACTTTTGGTAAAAAAAATTTGCGTTTCATGACACCGGATGCTGCTTTGGAGTCATTTCTTTATTACAATATGAAAGGTCATTCCGACCCCTCCATGAGTAAACTAGTTTCCATAATTTTGTAGCAGTTGTTGCATGCTGCGAGTTATATTTGTTTTTTTTAGCGTTTCCAGTCATTACAAAGTTTTCTAAACTATCAAGATAGGGCTGTCTATATTTTGGTAATGTTTGAATAATTGCGTTTTAACAACCTAATGCGTTGCAGTTTTGCCTTGAAATCACCGTGAAAAATATATTTTAAATCAGTCTAATCTTTTATTTTCCTTGAAAGCCATGAAGTTTTGCACTCAAAGAAGCCAAATTTAATTTTTTTATATTTTTGCGTCTCATCCAGCACTCAGATACTAAATCGACAAATTATTTTCGATAAAATGTCGCAGGAACCTTGGAATCTTGGAGGAGTCTTTACATCCTTGTTGGCGGCACCATGCCAAAATCAAGCTATTTTTTGCAACGATTAATTAAAAAACTTACTTTTATTACTTTCTTTAAATGGGATGTTGTGCTGTAATTACAAAATTTTATTTTTGGTCTACATCGGCAGCCATGTCGAAGTCTTATGGTTATGTAATTGGCAAAGATGCTTTCTGTTCAAACGCTTAAATATTTGTGTGTATTTCCAATAATTAATGCACTGTTTTTATCAAAATTTATAAAACCACAAATAAATACACAATATAATAAAAGCATTTAAAAATAAACAATAACGCAATTACTGCTTGAAAACTCCTAAGATATTTTATCAATGATAATTTCGAGTTTGCTTCGTGTTTGTGACTTGATATTAACGCGAATTTCTGTTGCTGTCCACAAAAAATTTAGTTTTTGTGCTTGACAATTTCTGCACATTATTGCAAAAAATCATGTTCTTTTCCGTAATCTTAAATTTACCAGGAATTTTTTCTATCCTTGGCATATTCTGCAACTTATCTTATGCATTCTGTAAGAAAAAACTGATAGATAAACGAAAGATGGAAAAACTAAAGAAAATGGAACAGGGCTAAAGCAAAAAAGTATTCGAAAAACAAATATGGTAAATTGAACAAAGTTCGACTAAACCTCAACTTTTTTACAATATTGATCCAAGACATTTGATTCTGATTTTATTGAAAAGGTTTACAAACTTGAGTGTATTGGTCAACTGAATTTTTATAGAGGAAATAATTATTATCTTTTTTTCTTCAAATATACGTGTCATTTCCTAAAATGATGGTAATGTTTGTTTTTTGTATTTAAATTATATTCACAGATGTCTTGAAAACATACTTAACAATGAGATTTGTGAGGATAGTTGTTTGGTTTGCACTGGTGCTGTGCTTGATGATCTTCTTTAAATTAAATACAAAGATTCCTAAGATAAGAGAAATCTCCGTTAATGGTTATCATTTAGCTGATGAAATAAATTCTAAATGTGGAAAGTGGAATTCTAATGATGTGAATCTTGCTTCAAGTCAAATATTTGTTCTTGAAGAAACTAAAGTATTTATGTGCCTTATTTTGAAAGCTGGCAGTACATTTTTCAAGCACTCGCTAAAGCATTCAGGTATAACTGTCAAACGACCGCCCTTATATGCATGGAATGCAACGGAATATAGGAAAATTGCTGTTTTTCGAGAACTATTAGAAATTCTTTTATCAGCTTACAAAGACAAATTCAAAAATTGCCATTTAAAATTTGTTATGGGTATTTGTAAATATTGGAATGATTTTGCAAACTTTGTTGCACATTATGCTAGATTTCAAAACCTTTTTCCCCTTTGGCTAAACTGAAACCACCTGTATTCCCACAGAATGTTTCTTTCAGTGATTTTGTTTCCTTTATCATTCATATTCACAAGTCGAAAGGAGGCGCATTCCATGCAGACTCAACTAAGTACATTGTTCCTACCTGGGCATGGGGTCATTGGTCATCACAGGTAGTTCGTTGTCGAATCTGCATGATGAAATTGGATTATGTAGTACTATTCGAAGAAATGCAATCTCTTGTACAGACTGGGTTCCCCCATTTCGGTATAAATGCTCGTTTTGAATTTAATTCATTTGTTTCTAATATAAGTGAACTTAAGTTTATGTACTCACAGATTTCAGATAATGATTTTTTTATTTGGGTAAGATCATGTATGCTTTGGACTACTATTACCTACCGTACTCATTTTCGCATTTTCTGCGGCGGATTGATAGAAATATTGTGTAGCTTAGGAGTTGCCAGTAATACGTTAAGAACAAAAAGTTTAGTTCTATTAATATTTAGGACTGCTGATTTCTAGTGTTTTTTTATATGTTTTGAAAGCATTAAAGATAACTAAATTCTTAGATATCTATTAAATATCTCTTCACAATTTGCTTATTATTATTATTATTATTATTATTATTAT
>CABFPE010000021.1:392162-408714 GCA_900660155.1 Hofstenia miamia | reverse complement strand
AATATATATATATATATATATATATATATATAAGCCGCAACTGTGAACCTGAAATTTTTTCTAAAAGTTTAGGTAGTGGCTTATACACGCATTCAAAAAACATACATGTAAACTGCTCAGTACGTTCATTGTTAAGGTACCTCTTAGAATGCGCAAATGCTGAAAACAATTTATTCAACAATAAGACAAGGAAATATCCAGCACTTGATTCAATTCGGCGCTGTAAGGATTGAAGTTAAGTGACTGGAAAAAAGTATGTGAGGAATGATAGATTTCGTGGGACAGCGGATGCGGCTGCATACCAAAAAAATCTAACAACAAATTTGAAATCATTGTGACGAAGCTAAGTGAAAAATTCTTACTTTGTAGTGAAAGTTAAAAACCAACTGAATGAATGCCTTACCTCTTCTGTCAATGTAATAATCTGATAAAGAAGATGTATCTGACTCTTGGTGACTGCTATCTGATTCACTGCATCGATGACGACGGCGAGTGAGCCGTTCAAGGTTTTTGACATCACATAAACACTTTGGAACCAGGCGTGGACTGCCATCATTGCTGCTACTGAATCCCTCATCTTCGTCATACCCAGTCTCCTTTCGGATACAGAAGATACACGGTGCAGCAACACCTCTACTATGAAGCACGCACCGAGATGGATCACTAGCTTGTGGATTCGGCCTAGCAGCAGCTACTGGTTGCATATTGCTTTCAACTTGGGGACCATCTTTCACGACATTTTCAGCGCTCTTCCATTTGTTAATTTTACGAGATCGCTAAAATACAATGCAATTGTAATGTGAAACAAATAAAACAAGGTCAGACTTTAGAGTTAATCAGAATGTATTAGAATTAAAACCACGGAATGGTGCTAATTAACATTTACCTTGGCAGAAAGAGATTAAATTTTCATTGCCGTTGGTTTCGTTTGTCTGTTTGTAAAATAAATTGAATAGTCATATTCTGCTCAAATGCTCACACAAGGGGCGTATTATCTATAATTTTTTAAGTTGGACGTAGTATTCTTATTCTTCCAATATAATGGTAAATTGTATCGTAAACGTATTTTAAAAAATTCATACGCTATTGAATTTGCAAAATAATTGTATACAGATAATTTTAAACCTGAATATATCTGGGAGGTACTGAACGGCCAGGTGCTTTACTTTGGATTGTATTGATCTTTTCGTCAAGTGAATCCTCGGACAAGTCTTCTTTTCCAAGATAAGCACTCTTTGGACGAGAATTTCGTCTAGCTAGAGACATAGTTTGCGAACTACTTGTACGCGATTTTCCCATACTGCTTTTCGTTCCCTGTGCATAGCTTGGCACATCGCCTTGCCCAGAAATTAAGGCAGCTTCTGACCTAAAAGAAGGGTTGTTAAAGAAGTGTTTAGAACTAAATGTCTGTCACTAATCTATGATGTCGACACACAAAGTAAGCCACGTTCGCTCAAATTTTAAACTACATAACGCTCTTGATAAATTACTGGAGAATTAAGTGACTTTCTGAGATTTTTTGAATCTTCGTACAGCATTTCATTGTGAGATAAGGACTTTGAAGTACAATTTACACATTAGAATTCGCAATTGCATAAAAAGTTTAAACATGCTTCACAATTATCGAGCAGCGAAAATCCACAAATTCAACTTAAGAACCAAATTCTCTTGGACTACTTCGATCTCCACTTACCTTTACTAATGAGAAATCAAACTAAATGTTTTTCAATATATGTTGAATATCAGCGAAACAAGTCAGTCATGTAATATGCAAAGGAATGAATGTATGTAAAATGATATGCATAGCAATTACAAACTTCTCAAAAGTCAAGCTCATTAGTAGATTACATATTGAAAATCAACAAAAATATTCAAATTAATCCTCATTAAATCAAGATCGTAGAGTAAAATCTAGTAAAACAGCTAATTTAAAAACTAACACACAATTGTACACATAATTTTAGATAAAGAAACTTGTGTGTCTGTATGTAATAGGGCTGTTCGATTAATTAATTGATATAGAATTTAGTAATCGATAAATGATTGATTTAACTACCAAATTCGATTCCATTATCAATTAGTAGTTATATTGTCAAAATTGGTTGCAATACACAGACTTCCACAGCGCAAGTTTGTTTTGTTTGAACAAATCATAATTCGCGAAAATGTGTTCGGTCTAAACCCTAAAATTAAACCTAAACCCTCAAATCAAGAGGCGTTGATTGTGGTTCGATATTTGTGTAAAGAAAAAGTTTTTGAAAAATAATGATCTTAGATATCAACATGCGCCGAGATAATTAATTTTTGTATTTGATTATCAAACAGTCCTAGTCTGTAGAACGAAAGCGTAAATACTTAATGACTCATACATAAGAATTTGTAGCATGTTTTATGGTATAGAACGTGAATTACAATTTTCACAGCAACACAATTGCAAAAAACATTGTGCAAGGGGAAAATACCTCCTAGTAATCCCAAAAGCTAAACAAGTATATCAAAACAAAATAGCGAAATGATTTAAGGGGTTGCAAAAACGTAAATAATTGGTAAATTGTGATCAATTTCATGCGCTAAAAGCATATTGGGGGGAACATTCAACAACAAAAAGCCCATTAACCATGAGGTGGCAATCAAATACATGCTGATAAGCAGTGTTCACCAACAACAAAAATGAATACTAATGAACTTACCCTTCTTCGAAGTCAAAAGTGCTACAAAAAATGAATATTAGTTTTACCGCGTATTTTCTATTCCCTACTGTTTTGTAGGCATATGTTTTGTGAGGACACGTGATTCTTGACGATAATGATAATTAACATGCTTGTAAAAAAATACATTATTCATGCTACTATTGTTTTTTAATATAATAGTTAAGAACTTTTGAAATTAGTATTTCGCTTACTTATGCCGACGGAGATTGCATAGTTCGGCTGCGTTACGTTCTTGGCTTTTGCTGCGAGTGGACGATCTTCTTAACTCAGTTGATGATAAATCTAAAGAGAATTTAATTAATGTTTATAAAAATTTCCAGTTAACAATGAATGTTATTGGGACGGAATGCACATTATTCAATGAAGGAATTACATGCATGAAGTATTCTGTGAATACCCATAATTATGATTTGGAATAAAGAAAACGTTTTAATCGAAAACGGGGGGGGCAGGCTGACACACATTTTTACATAAAAAAATTACAAAAAAAGTTTTTTGAACAAAAGAAATTTACACAAAATGCAATTGTTTTTAGCAGCAAATCGATTGATGACACACCTTGAATTAAAGTGCAATATTTTCAATTTTGAGGAAAAGAGAACATTTCAATTCAATAGCTAAATGTTTCATATCACTAAGAGCTTCTAAAAAAATTCGAGAAAAACAATCTTAATATTTTATATATACAATTTAAACTCAACATAAATTGATGAAATTCAAGTATCTAACCACACATAGCTTAATCTGAGACATGATTTTATTGGAGCACTGAGTAATTGATTAGAGTTAAAATGCTTGGAGATCGAAAATCAACCGCAGACTATGAACATTACAGTTGCAAGGCAAAATTCTTTTAGAAATTTGGAAATAAAAGCAGTATACTACTTCAAACGATTAATCACTATAAAATCATATACATCAGCATACATATTTTTAACTGAAGTAAAATTTGCATAACTTAGAAACTAAACTAAATAATTGTTTTGACGAAACTTAATTATTTCAGAATAAAGCTTTGGGTACAACTTATAATCTAAGTCTAAATCAAAGTACATAATTAAGATGCAGCCCAAACGAAAGAACGCACTTTGTATATTACGAATATTTGAAAAAACTACAAAGATGGAGTTGTATTAAACCACCAATTTAAAAATTAGTGGATTTACATTGGCAATAGGAGTTCCATGGAATTGATCCCTTTCTGTGAGAATTCCTGCGAGAAAATTGGCAACGATGAATGAGGCTTGTTGCGTAACACATGCCCACATCATTATCGAAGCACATTTGTGCCTCTTGAATGAAGTTCGCTGTGCTACAAGTACTGACTCTTTGTTTACTGACCAAATGCGATCATTTTTGTAAGCTATGTATAACCAAAAATGTGAATATTTTTTCCTCAGTGCAGAGAACCTATAGTTACTTTTTGAATTTCGTCTAACATTTTCTCTATTTTTTAATGAGCTATATCGTTCTTACAGGTTTTCTGAAGTGTCTATGACACCTTTGGCAAGCAGCTACCACTTTTTCCGGAATATTTTTACCGCCTTATAAGCCCATGAACAACTCAATTCCATTTAAAAGTCTTAAAATTTTGGAGGCTTCAATCCTCCTACGCCAGAGTGTTATTAATGGACTCATTTATTTCTATAACTTAAACTAAGAGTTCAAGAATATTTCTTAGCAATTAGTTAATGAGGACATTGATACTCCAAATCTTAGTTAACTAGTCACAGCTAAATAAGCAAATTTCAATATAAGAATTTGTTCACATTTCGGTGGGCCCCCATTTTGCGGGAATCTTGGTAGGAATTTCTCTTGTATGTGAAATCAAATATAACAAATGTATACTACTTCACTATCGCTCTTCACGGTCATTACGAATAAATATTTAAAGGCAATTTTTGACTTATTTTCATACTTAAGGTTGAATAGCTTTTATTACTTGTCTTAAAAGAAAATTCGGGTGGCTACAATGGTTAGTTTGTCATAATTTTTCTGTCAACATACTAATTTGGGCTGCTTTTGCTTCATCTAGTTGAAAAATTTCTTGATAAAATTTATTTCCATTTATATACATTAGAAAGACTAGCTATTGAATTTTACTCACTAAGATACAGACTTGTGCATAATAGTTCGAACTAATTCAATAATTTCAATTTTAGGCGACAATATAGCCCAATCTACTTCCAACTGCTTCGACGTCAAACGCGAGCAAACTCTAGAAAGACAGGCTAAATTTTCTTGGGGACGGCCTGTTGGTTTAGAAGAGCGCCCTGGTTTTGCTAATGGCCCAATTTGACCGGTTCGTTTATAATGTGAAATAATTGAACACACTGTTAGCTTTGATAATTTAAGAAATTCGCAATTTTTTTCTGTTTAATTTTTCCAGGAATTGTGAAACGCATTTTGGGGTGAATAATGATACAAGTGCTCAGCAATTGTCAGAAATCTTAAGCTTAGACCTAAATGCTAAAAGGTACATTCAGAAATTAAGCATTCACACTTTCAAAGTACTAGTAACAACGAATAGACCAACGTTAATGTGAAAAGCATAAGTTCGAACTATTATGCACAATGCTGTGCATTCTTTGCACATATAGTTGTCTGTTTTAGGTCTTAGAAAGTCAATTGTTGTTTGAATCCATTTACATTGAAATTGAACTGATTGTGTCAAATATTACTGATTTCTTTGGAATTTTATTTTTGAAGAGATTTTATCAAAAAAAATTCAGTAAACAAGAACATGGAATTTTCTAATATGTCCTTAGAATTAACTTAGTTTTGTCGTATTAACCAACATTTAGTTATCCGGAAATTCCCAAAAATAGACTAATCAAAAATTGCTATTATAAAACTACCTCTGGTTATAGTTATCTTCAGGCATCATATTAAGCTTTCTGTGGACATATCAGACAAACATATGGGATAACTGTTCAAAATCAAGTTATATTTCTGTTCTTGCTTGTAAGACTGAGGTCCAACAGACAATTTTTAACAAGGACGGCTACTACGTTCACGAAAAACATTTACCCGCCAAACACTACTTATAATGAAGATGCAGATAATTTTTAATAAATGCAAATGTAGTTGTTTATATTTTCATCATGTTTGCTCAGCCATATTTCATTAGCGTGTCATGTACCTTTCCGAACATCAGGTATTTAAGGTTGATTAACTGAGTTGTTCATTCAAGCTTTAACGAATAATATTATATGTCTCTTGTAATCGTTTACTTTTCAATTACATGTGATTACAGTATTTACTCATAAGTTATAATATTGTTAACATGTAATATCTAGAATAACAAAATTATATTAATGAATTAGTAAACAATTAAATGAAAAATATAAAATGAATTTTAGCAGAAATGATAAAACAATCATGTTCATAGAAATGAAAGTATAAAACAAGCCAAACTGTGTAAACAAACGATGGCATTTTATAAATAGAAAATTCAATTAATGAACATACACTGTTGATTGCCAGCTAAAACGATAAACCGTGTGATAAATGAACAATACTTATTACTTTTAAATTTACAAAATAGATATACAAACGAAAGTTTAAAAAACCGATTTGGTACTTTTTTCCAACTTATTTGGAGTCAATAATTATGTTAAATGAGGTAAAGAGCAAAATTACTTGTAAGAAGAAAATTGCATTTGGATAGAATATTTTTATTAGTAATTTGTTTTTCAGTGCACTCAACGGTCAATAACCAATATCTACATTGTTATATAATAAATCATCAATCACCTATTCTTCTTTAGCTACTTCTCGTTTTCAAAATAGAATTGCCATTTTCTCATAACATGAAGACTTTTTTATACCGACTTATGAACAAGTATGAAGAAAAATTATTAAAACGCAAATGAATGCTTTCTCCATTTTAATTGCTATTCATATTCGTATATAATCTGTGTTGACAGAATTGCTTATTGACAACACCATGTCCATTCTCATCTAATCCATTCAAAAGAGTTTGCCAAATACAGAAAGTCAAACCATTCTATGAAAAATGTCTCGCATTAATGAAAATCGTTAAAAATTGTTTTTCATTAAATATTTTGAAAACACCGTTCTTTCCAAACCAGAAATTGTGATCTAACCTACATTTTGATGCTTAAATAATACATGTACACACCATACACCAGATGGCTAAAAATAATGGGCGTATTAAAAAATAGAAAACAAAATTGAATTTAAATGTATTGATCATAAATACTAGAACTTTAGTGTTACTTCGAATAATTTTATATAGACGGAAAGGTCCTCTATAATGGCACTACAATTAACCATATATGTTTAACGCAATGTTTTGAGCAAAATTCGACAGAAATGGTGAACAGGTTAAATATATAAAGTAATACAAATCTGAAAATATTGAAAACATTTTAAGTTGCTCATTAATGTACACAACAAAAAGCTTAGAATGTAGAAGGCTTCAATTTGCTCATATCACCATGAGAAAGAAGTGGCAAATAATCCAAAGATAAATATATTAACGGGAACATGGAACAAAGCTAGGACACTGTGCAACCATGTATGAAGAGATCAGTCAATCTGCTATATTTCACAAACTTTGAATATTGATAAAAAACTCATTCCACTTGAAACATGAAGAAGTAATCATTTTTGTAGTTTATCGCCAAATGATCAATTTGTCAACAATCTCATGACAGTATTTCTAAATTCGCAATGTGGAAAATTACAAATTAGTTTTAAGGAGATTTTTTTATCAGTTGTCCGAGTAGTGATAGTATTTAAAATATTAAGGGCAGCATTTAAATAAATTTAAGTGTCTCAGAAAAACATGCGCCATGCAGAGCAAATTGAATGTAAACTAAGAGTGCATTGTGTTAAAAAGAAACTATAAGAGAAAGCCAAATACATGCTTCTAATCTCATGCTCTATATAAAAAATCACTATGTATGATTTAAAACATTTGAATTTTCGAGAGAAATTGCATTTGAGTGCGAAAGTACAAAAAATTATGGTCAATTTATATATACAATTACTTATATTTAAACAATAATTCCAAATATTTTTATGATCTTAATATTATATCAATGTCTAAAGCCTGTGTATTATACATTTAGCTCAACGCAATTCCGGTTACACGCAATAAATTTGTGGCCTACGTCAACTCGTAACTGCAAAAAGAGATTATATTATAGAATGTAGTCGGAAATCACCTGTATGGAGACTTGACAAAAATTGAACAGCAAAGTCAAAATTTTGAAAGAATACTAAAAGTTCTCCACTTCACACAAAAGAATTGACATTGAACACAACAAATGAAAAATTGGCACAGTAACTTTTTCAAAATTAACCAAAAGTGTGGCTTTAAAAACAAGTCAATTACTACAATTTCCAACAAAATGTGCTGAAAAATTTTACATAGAAACCCAATAAAGTAATAGATATAATAAACGAATCCACTCAAAATATAATTGATGAGATATAAAAATTTCTGTGACAAAATTCATTTCTCAATCAATTTTTTTCTTCTAAGTGAATGTAATAAATGAAAGCAATAAATAAATAGCTATTTGAGAAAAATGAAATTTGAAAAATTCTATCTAACGTTTCTAACGTTTCTGCGATTTACAACAAATGTTTGACTATTAGAAATAAAGCAATGAATAAATTTCAATTGATTCGTGCAAACATTTAAAATAGCACAGTGACTTAATACACTGGTAGATAAAAGTTAAAAACTGTATATAAAATTGTGAAATGATTCACTAAAACTATATGGCTTTACATCATATTGGAAAAATAGACACACAGTGTAGACACCGAATTCGCAACAGCTTCACAATTTTGAATTTCAATCGTTTACTGTCTTAAAGGCTTCGAAAAAAACCGTTCCTTTATTTTGTGCAGACACGACCTGTAATGAGATGATTTTTAAAGGTAGACTAGAATCCTCGTCAAAAAATAAGTTTTTGATGATCAACAAGAAGGCGACCTTATTGCTTTCTGAATCACAAGTTATCTAAAACCCAAAATGAAATTTTGCTGTTGGAAAAAGCTTGAAGCCATTTCTCATTTTCATAACTATCGGAATGCCTACAAGGTGTTACGGCTAAAATAAAGATAACAAAAAAGACCCCACCAAAATGACAGAATATAAAAATTAGCTGAAAATCGCACCAGGCTCTACTCCATTACGGCGTTAGGTATGAAAATTCTGGCAGAAACCAGAGTTCTCATCCTGTCATAATTTTGGACCAGAAACGCGGAGAATCCATAATTTCAGTA
Source organism: Hofstenia miamia (assembly GCA_900660155.1). Classification (NCBI taxonomy): domain Eukaryota; kingdom Metazoa; phylum Xenacoelomorpha; order Acoela; family Hofsteniidae; genus Hofstenia; species Hofstenia miamia. The sequence continues at coordinate 399,736 of CABFPE010000021.1, read as the reverse complement.
TAGACCACCCGACTCAAATGTTGTTGTTTACCTAGACACGAAACAAAAAATAACAGACCGGATTCCTAATCTGAAATCGGGTCTAGTCTGAGAACTCAATTAGTACTAAAACGTCAACATTTAATTACAGCATTTATTATTACACTAATAAGCGAGATCAAATGCTTATTATCTGTTATATTAACTATTTACTAATGAATAAGGAGAAAGTCCGAACCAACATACTCGAACCCGACCCGAAGTAAAACAAAAACACACGGCCTAACCACAAACCTTAACCCGAAATCGGGATGATTTTAAGAACTGATAGAGAATTTCCTCTGAAGTTTTTACACATTCATAAGTTTAAGAATTAATAACACCAAAATAATTGCTACAACCGCGCTATGAAATAGAGAATTTCAGACACCTAATTCAGAGATTCTTAAAAGCGAATTCTCAAATAAATACCAACAAAGCAGAGGAATATTTCACTTAAGAAAATGGCTACTTTGCTAGGTTACAAATTCTTAGGAATTATTGAGAAATTTAATGAAGTGACAATAATTGACAAAATGAAAATATGACAAAATGTAAAGTTAACGAATTAATCGGAAGCGGAGCAAGTTAACGTGCACATCATGCAGTGGCTATAATGGCACAACTTACATGAAAAAGAAAGTTTGCAAGAGTCGGTTCGACGGTCTTCACCAAACTCATCTCCCATTGCAGTCTTAGACCGCGTAGCCTCACCTGAACATCTAGGAATGCGTGATTTTCGGGGACATGTATTCTTTGAGTCAGACTTAAGGGAGGGAATTCGAGATTGTTTTTTACTGGGTTCAGTTTTGGTCGACTGGGGAATAACCGAAGTTCCGGCATCTTGCAAACTATCCTTGACGGAGTCGTAGAGGGAAATTTCATAAAATGAGTCTACGGGAGTTGATGGCAATGACGATGATAAAGTATTTCCTAAAAAATATGAATACAACATACCCCTAACGTAGCGACGTACATACTCAATTTCTAAACAGTCATCAATTTCCAATCCTATTGAGAGAAATAAATGTAAAACAAATGACCCTACAATGGTGAGTGAATCGAAGGAAAATGGATTTGTGATACTGACAGTGCACAAAAAATAACATACAATTGTGAAAACATTAGCGAAGTGAAATAAGTTCACAATGAAAACATTTATTTTTCAAAAATAATCTATAAAATTTTAGACCTCAAATCAGACATCTAATACTGATATAGGATGGTTCAGAAGTAACACAACTATTTTCATTGATTTTTATTGACAATAGTTGCGTTATTTCTAAACCAACCTGTATATAAGGGAAATGGCCCAAAAATAGCGTTAACAATTATGTGAACGAAAGCTCTAACTAGAAGGAAATTAGCTGGGTTGTCAATGAGAATGTCACTCCCATGGGAATCACATGTCTCTTTGTACATGCATGCAGTTCTATTAGACCTAAACTTTCATAAATTTAATAATTTTATATAAACTGTATTCTGCATTAATATTATAATGGGAATCCTGTGGGATGGGATGGAACAGAAAAATATGTCCCAAGGACAACCCTGGAAATTAGCCATTAGTTTCCTCTTGAAAATAATTAGTTAACGCGCTTTACAAATTTTTAGCGGGGTATTTCACACAATGTCGTACTTGAAAAGCAACAAGTATCCAATTCACTCTTATTAACGCTTTAATTCAAATAAAAAATAAGGCTAATTTAGAATATCCTTTTTGGACCACTCCTCTAAACAAATTAGTACATCTATAAAAATAAAAGGATATATTATGCAATTCGTGTGGATCTACTAGAAAACATTTATTATTTTTGTATTTGCAACTTAGAAAAATCTATTTAATATGTCTTACGTAATTGAACTTATAAACAAAATTTCCTTCTGCTCAATGATAAGACAAGAATTGAAGGCGAAGTTAAAAAATTTACCTTTAACACTTTTAGAGCGTGTTACTTTAAACTCTGAGCTGGCGGGTTTTGTTTTGTACATTAGGCTTTGTGAAGAACGGGGTACATCTGGGATGCAGTAGTCATCTTTATTCAAATGACTGTGTGATGCTAAAAATTAAACTAGTTCTACAAAAACAAAAATGTCTACGAAATTAATCTAATAAAACAAAATTCAACGACATCAAGTATTTTTGGTAGTCAACAACCAACAGATGTCACAGAATGATTAATGTAGCACTATATATGTAACAGCTGTTTATTTCCTGTACTTATATGTAACCATTCATAAATATAACGATTGAGAATTTAGTTTATCACTTGATTAGTTCAGATTCGAATATTAGCAGGGAACTCGACTTCGATGCAAATTTTTATTGAATGAAACTTTTCTAGATTTGAGATAAAGCAATACTGCATGTGCTCACAGTTGAAATTTTTTGAGAATCTCTACCGAAGTTGGCTTACGACCATATCACAATTTTGGGTACTTCGGCGTTATGGTTTGAGGTTAAGGTTATAATTATTCTGTGCTTAATCTTGCAATACGGAATATTTGAAACAAATCCAGATACATTGTCAATTTGTTTTCCAACTTGAATGGAAAAACGGGTAGCGTCGAATGCAAAGCATTTTTGTTGTTGAGCAAATCGAGAGGAACCCTATTGCTGAACAGAATAAACTTAAGCGACATGAAATAATTTGGTTGCGTATTGAAGCTTAAGAGGTACGCATTAATATCAAAAGGGCTTGGTACCACTGCAATATAGTTATTGCCAAATCATCCAAATATTTATGAGAATAATGAGATTCAAAGTGTTCTCAAATGTTAGCCACAATGCTGAGAATATTTGCAATAAAATACAGGGTCGCTCAAATTAATTGGATCACCTGTATTATAAAGTAAAAAACTCTTATTCTGAATGAAAAGCCTGTCATAATTTATTTTCTGCCATTTATCGCGTTCTATGACGAGCGTGACTTATTAAACAATCACTGGAGCCATGATCGGCACTGACGTCAATGCTTCAATTTATCACATTATTTAAATGTAGTACCAACTGTTTCACTATTTGTTTGTTTAAAACAATTTCGATTCTTGAATTGATTATTTCTCATCATAAAGAAGGATTCAGTCAAAGAATAATCATTGAGATTATGATAAGTTATCTGAGATGCTGAAAAAACGCCAAGTGTCTTACAGAATGTCACGAAAACGCAAACTAATGGAGAGCGTACATAATTGGCTGGAACTCTTACGAAATGTGTTTCACCAACTCGACTCTTCGAAGAAATCAACGTTACATGCTCTCGTAGTATGTAATTACCAGTTGAAAAAGTACCGTGCTGCATCTGTGGAAAACATGAGTCAGTTTCAGCTATGAAATACTTTAGCGCAATCTTTGAACATGAAAAGAACAAAAACATTGGGCTTCTACCAAACACGCTGATATCATCCCGCAGAGAATTTGATTGATCTCTCACATATTGGATTAGGCATATGCCGTTGAAACTAACACTGGGATGCCCACAGAGAAGTAAAACAAAAATGCGATGGTGGCAATGCTTACATCGTCAAAAAATGTTTTAGTAACTTCACAAAACAATGAAGAAGTTTCATACAAATTTTCTTGGAAGAAATGCGCTTGTTAGAATTTTGCATGGACTTTGACCGTAACGGTCTAAAAGATTGCATGCTAGAATTTTTTCTTTACATGGCCACAGATAAAAGTATAGAAAGTGTGCATTCCTATTTACAATTTCAAAACAATTGCTGAAAAGAATAACTGCATTCAAAAGAACTTCATTTAGAGGTCATTACGTTATATACAGATTAATCTGACTTTATTAATAATTACATAAACAGCAGAGAATAGATACAGTGGGACGCAAAAGTTGAACAATTTATTTATATTTTTACATGCATACTAATGGTAACTAAATATGCGACAAAATAGAGTGGAATTACAAGATATGCTGTATATTTAGATACATTACAATGTGTCAAATAATATCTTCAGTAATAACAACGAATAATAATGTTTGTGAAGTTAATATTTACATGGAAATCCTTTGTTCTTTATCACTAACACAATACAGGGTGGTATAGAGAAGGAAAATTTCTCACATAAATTGAATCCAATATCTTTTAATCAAACACGTTTGAGTTTTTTCTCCAATCCACCAAGACTTTGTTCTTTACTATAGTCCGCATATTCAAATGCTATTCAAGAGTATTAATGCCATTCTAGAAGCCTAATTTATGCGGTTTTTGCCTTTTGGCAAGGAACACCACCTTCATGCATGAAGATCGACGTACCTTGAATTTCAATAAAAATTCTTTAGGAGCTGAAGATTTTAGAAGCCGTAATGTAATATAACAAACACTTTATGGAAAATTAATAAACCTTTGAGTCGCACTGTAGAATAAATAAATACTTACACCGACTACGTGGTGCAGAATGAATTTCACGGCTTCCTCGGGGCTTCTTTTGCTCCAAAAGCTAAAAATTAGAATTTCACTCAATGAAACAGATCGCTTTTAAATCGACACATCCCAAACCAACTACCACATACAAAAAGCTGTTTATAATCACAATGACATGCGTTAATGGACAATACCATGCAATTAGTAACTTACTCTCTCCAAACGGCGTTTAGTGCTTTCGATGGCACAGGCCAGGTCATCGTGTGTACTACGAAGCTAAGAGGTACTTGTTAACTTAGCTAAGGACTTGAATATCATTGAGAGATGAAATTAAAAAAATTGGCAGCTACTTAAATCTATGTCCGACACTGCAATTAACAAAGACACTAAGCTCAGTTAGTGCATACAACATTGAATATTTTATAAAACAACTGAAAGCTTATTAGAACTAAGGGATTCACTCGACAGCAAACAAAAACCCAACTTATATTTCACATGCAATCAAAGTATTCTTTTTGTTTATAGGTATTCTTTTACGAACAATCTACAGAACATTCAGACAAGTTAAGGAAAATGAAGAGATAATTTTTTTTCAGAATTTCAAAGTAATAAAATAACTGTAAATTAAGTTTAGACGAATTGAAACAGCATTCCATGCACACATTAAATTTTTGAAACCAATGCAAAATTGTGATTTTCTGTTTTTCGCAAAATTGTTAACCCTTTCACTGTCTAAGCCATTTTTCAGGAAATAACCCACACGCGTTTTGTGTATTTTTTTAACATTGTTAAGTGACCCAAATATGGGGCACAAGCTTATGAATAATATGTCACAGTGACCCATATATAAAGCATAGACAGTGAAAGGGTTAAACAAGTTTTTAACGAATACACTTTTTTATTACTTGTGTAAGATTTTCTAAGATCCGTAAGTATAGGCACGGATGGAAAATTTATTCTACAGCTGGCAGCGTTGGCCATTGAACTTGTAGGCATACTGTAACGGCTGATACACCAATATATACATGTTCTGTAAAACTTATTAAGCGAAAGGAATTAACTTGTTTACCATTGGTTAGGCCTCGGCGGTATAACGAAAAAAACGGAAACCGCAGTTTTCACTCGAAACCGAGTTTTCGGTTTTCCGCAAAAGCAGTCGCTTCGAATGTTATTTCCAAGAAGTTTGAAGTGTAGTTATGTTTTACTTGATTAGCAACTTAATTTAGTGTTATAAAAATATACTTTAAGAAAGTATGGTTTTCTTGTATAAAGTTTTCTAATACCAATAGTAGTTAGCTAAAAAATTTAAAAAAACAGAAACCGAGCAAATTTTTTGGAAACCGCCGAGCCGAGCACTATCATTGATGGTCAAATACAAAACTAGATTTACATCCATAAAAAATTGCCTTAGACGTATATGGACACAGTATTAAAGAAATATGAAACTAAACATTGTCCCAAAAGCGAAAATCCATAAAACGAAAGCAATTTAAAATTGTGGAATTTTGTGAAATTATAATTGACCGAAATTAAATATTATTGCGTCTTATAAAGCAAGTGATTGAATATGAAATAACACAAATGGCATCTTTTTCACATGATTGGTAAAAAAACTAAATGCTAGAATTAGAACAAAATATACAAAATGAGAAATTGCATGTCTTTTAACTAATTTCTAAAAATCAATCAACCAAATAAAGGTTCGGTGAAAGAAGTCATCGATAATTATTTAAAAAGTAAACTGTAATGGGAGATAATAAAAATTCCATTGTAACATGTACCACTAATAATAAATGTGAAATTGCGTATGAATAACAAAATGCTGATAACGGTTTTGAAAATGACTCACCACTAGTATTCCGAGGGAAAACAAATATATGGACTTACTCAAACAACCCCGCCAATCACAATCAAAGCGCACACAATTGAAATTACTAAGTGAAATTACAAAACCAAAACATTCTGCTGTTCAAACTAAACATCGGCACAAGCTACTGCAAAATTGAATGAGTCCACAGTCTTGACGTCAATTAGAAATGAATGTAGTGAATCAAGACCTACTATGATTTATCCCAAGCGCTATTTTAGGCAAATGCACCAGGGGATCAGTGCACCCTCCTCCTTTTGATGATTTTTCAATTTTTGCAAAATGGTCATTTCATATATTTTTTACATAATGTTCACAAGAATATCATACTAAAATTAAGGTGAGCGATGAATAAAACTTTTCAATTAGACATTTAGAGGGTTCTATTTTGCAATAATTTCCTCTTGTTTTTATTTTTGTTTAAATACCATTGTATTTTAAATTTACCGACAAAAAATTGGAAGGTTAACCATCCTTTTAAAAATCCTAAGGAGGCGGCCTGCATTGTGTAGGTTGGAATGAACAAATATCTAACTTACGCAACAAATCCACAAATTTTAAAACTAAACTTGTCCCATTTCGCAATAGCGTGTCGATATGTAGTTTTTTCCAATATACGAAAACAGTGTGGTAAATAAGAAAACTAACTTAAGAGATTTAATGAAATAATTGCAATTTAGAAATAATAAGGAATTACACGTACCTCTTGATTAGTCATTGTTTGCATCGCTCCAATTCTAAACACGTGCTTCGTTAATGAATAGAATGATGACTCATTCCATGGAGACAGTGTCAGTGCGAATACATGTGTTTAGTGCCAAAAGAATTCACAATCCAATGAAATTAAAGAGGAGATTTTCACAATGATGCGTTTCAATTATAATTAAATATTTACTCACAGCTTATAATACAGCACCTAGAGCAACAATTGAAAAATACCGCCTTTAATTAAATCTCCAATGCAATCAGAGCCGGATTAACATCATGGGGGGCCCTGAGGCAATCCAGTTGTGGGGGCCCAGACAACTTAATATTATAAGGTTGAAAATATGTCGGATACTTTTGATTGATCATTACATACTAAAGTTTCAAAAACTCTCCAATCTCAGCTAAATTTTCAGAAAAATTTGTAACGTTGATTGGAATAAGTTTAATTCGACTGAAGATTGTTATTAATTGAATCCTAATTGTTTACATGTATTTATAGATTGTCAACTTTTCATCTAGTTCTACAATATAATAAATATAATAATTTGAACAAAAGGATAGAATGGATTTAAAATGTACTAAGACTCTCTACTGATGTATGTAT
>CABFPE010000021.1:348738-391623 GCA_900660155.1 Hofstenia miamia | reverse complement strand
ATTCGCGCCTGTATTTCTTGATACAGCTTGTCTTGTATCACATTTTATGTTTCAACCCAAAATTTGTCACTAACTGATAGAACAACATCGTCGCTGCCATTATCGTCAAAAAATCTTTTTGTACTGTGCACTCTAATTTATGCACAATTGCTGGGTGCTTAAAAACTAAGAAAAATCGCATCATCTTTATTCATATTTATGTTATTTCAAAAACATTATTTTGAAATTTAATTAAAATTCGAATATATAGTTTAAATTTCGAATGAGCAAAATTATTACAACATTGTTTATATATACAAAGACATTTTGAGCTAATTTATGTTTTTAAGATTTCGGTTGTGATTGTTCTTAGTAATGTGATGGAAAATCAGTACGAACAGATATAAGTTGATACTTGAAATTTCTTTACTGATATTAGCCAAAACATGTTCCTTATAGGTGTAGTATATGTAATGCTATGATTTTTGCGCAAAAAATTTTGCCTATTGCTTTTAAAGCTATGTTTTAAAATTAATGCATGTTAGGGAGAGCTTGCTTTAATTGAATAGGTTAACCATTAACATTTTACATTTTAAAAAATTTTATAGTCTAGCAATGCTTTTATTAAATAGTAAAATCTTGCAAAAATTGGTAAAAAAATTAGCAAAATTTTACTAAATCTTGGTAAATTTTGCAACGGAATTGTAAGAATTTGCCAAGATCTTACCAAATTCTTATCAAGTTTCTTAATTTCCTTTGATTAGGGAACCTCTATCATAGAGAATATAATTACTGGAGTATAATTTATCACAAGCACAGAATATGGTTACTACTTTTGTTTCTGCGGTGATTCAATAATTCAAGTGATTTAACTTTTTTGAGACTCATTCATTTAGCGTTTTGTAAGTTTGGGGGGCCCCTAAAAGCGGGGGGCCCTGAGGCAGTTGCCTCCTCTGCCTCCGCCTTAATCCGGCCCTGAATGCAATATTAAAAAATGAGAAGTGAAATTATGAATATTTATACAAAATTTTACCCAGGTCCAATTTCAAGGAAGACAACTACTATTCAATTAATTTTAGACGTTTACATAGCAACTTTTAAATGTACAATAACGGATTCCTGAATATTTGTTCAGTTACTTAAAAAATTAAACTTAGCTTTAATAGAGAACAGAAGATAAGCATTTTTAAATATTACCAGAAATAAACGTTAAACAAACAAACCCGAACAAATAAATTTATTTTTTTCAGAATCCGCATATCTCAGGCATATTTACTCTTTTGTCTGGGAGTAAAAATCAACAAAATGATATACAGAAAAAATTCTAGATTATTAAATGAAATTTCAGATCGCATTACAATATTTGCCAATTTTACATGGAAGCATCCGAATAAGTTGAAAAACAAGTCTAAAACAGTCCATGCTTTAATCAGCAAACACTTTTTAGGCATAAATGAATATTCCCTGTTAGCAGTCCTTAAGCCAAGCAAGCATAAAAGGAACAAAATTTAACATTGAACTACGTTTAATTTCAGTGAGATGAACATAGGCAGGCGTAGATATGGAAATTTGATTGTTTTTTTCACAACTATTTTAAGTACATTTCCCTATTTTTTAAAATGAATTCCACATCCTTCCATAACTCTTAGAGTCATTGGTTAGAGTTCTGTGGGGCCAGAATCTTACTGATTTCAGTCTCACTTAGTCCATTTGTATTTTGTCCTAGTCCGTCCCATGAAATTTTTTGGTCTCATTTTCCCATTGATCCCTATCACAACTTTTATTCAGAAATTTGTGGTTCCAGGTTCTTCCTTTGAACCCAGTGAACTCAAATATTTTGTCACAATTCCATGGGACTAGGACCAGTAAATGATGCAGAACACTACTAGTGCTTCGTCAAATTGACTATATTGTGAATCAAAATTCCAATTCAGTTCCAACCAATGCAAAGTACACATAATATAATTCTGGAATGTTTTTGATCATAGTTCCAGCCAAGTCTATTTCACTTCAATTTCATTTCTAATAAAGATTTCAGTTAATTTCAAACTCAGTGCTGTTTAAAATTAAATTAAAACTGAATACTTTAAGATCATTTCCATAAGCAACTCTGAATATAGGAAAATCCCCAGTCTACGAAACAGGGACGGTCGAAAAAGCCACCACCAAATATCTGGAATACAACTAGAACAATTGGAGAAGGGATACACAACATACATTGAAATAATAATTAAATTAATTCTGGTAAATAGCATATTAGCATATGAACTAAATGTTTTTCATAAATATTACATTGTGATAATTGTATTGAATTTAAAAAATCATTAATGGATGAGTTTGAATACAATTTGTATCAGTTGAGTCGTATGCTATAAATGAGGCAATAAAGTAGGCGATCAAGAGTTTAATGTTAATGATGACAACATCAATGCCATTATTAGTAAAACTAACATCGAGTAGCCAATTGGAAAAGTGTGGAAAGTTATCTAACAGTAGACTAAATTCAAATAAAGACTAATTAGGAAGTAATACAATTACTGATCTCAATAAACTGTTAGTCATGTTAAAAAGCGAATGGTTAGATGGGTACTATGACTTGTGTAGGTATAGCAATCAATCGCGTTGCTTAAAGGAAGCTACAAATTACCGAAACACCCCGAAAACGCATGCGATATTCACATCACTTACAACATGTGTTCAAGTTCATCTTCCACATCAGATTCTTTACTAAAAATTCCAAGCAATTGATTCCTGTAGAAAGGCAATGAAACCACTCCCTAGCCTGTGGATTAAGCACAGAATTACTAAGCCATGATCCAATTGATTAATACGATTTGCAGGCTTATTAAAAATTGTGTATATATGCGATTTAACATTTATAAAATGCATTGCAATTTAAAATTTTATAATTCACATCTAATATTAACACTTACGGGTGTTGAGGCAATGGTTTACAGGGACGTCGGCCGCCTTTATTACTAGTGATTCTAAAATGCATTATTAACTTTGCACATGCTTTGTGCAAAATAATTTCTTGAAGGGCTAACGTGCTTACAAAGTATTTTAAATAAAATTTCGATTTGATCTATGAGGAGCATATAATAAAAGTCAAAACATAATAAAAAATCACGGTAAACCGGTTCAACAATAAAATAAAATACTTTTCAACTTCTTCGCCAAAATTTTCTTCGAAGAACATGTTATCCTTGGATCGAGGAGTCATTGGTGGTGGGACATTGGAATTACCGGCCTCTCCTTCCGAATTGCTGTTCAAGTCTAAACATTAGGGATATGAAGTTTATGTATCCTCATATGATAATGTTGTTTTCTAATGAATATATTTAACACTTTCCTTGTCACTTAAAGCGAATGTGCGCATTTATAGCATTTGTTTCAATGCTTTATATTCAAACGAGGAATAAGCACAGTGTCAGTAAATGACTAGAAGCATTTGGGGAATGTTTCTCAATGATAACATGGTGTCTTTTAAGGCATACGAAAAATGAAAATGTGGACAACAATATCAGTGATTCAGTCCTGCCAATGAAAGTTTGATGATTCAAGTAAAAATCAAAAATGAAATTGAAATCCCAACCGATTCTCTCAACACCTCCTTCGAGACCAAATGCCACAATCAGGTGGAAAATGAAGAAACTTTTGAAGATGCTGAGGATGAAGTGATATTATAATGTCATTAAAAAGTTTGATTTCGCATGCGATCCAGGCACAAAATTTAATAATATGCACGGCAAATCTCAACATATAACTTTTCTACAATATTTCCATTTTTTCTAGATAAGACGAATTCTCACGCTTCAAATTTGCTAAATAATTCTAGAGAAGCATTCCAGAATTACTATTGAAGATTTCTCCTTGTACGAAGAAGTTTGCATTTTGCACCAAATCATACTGAAACTGTCTTAGTTCAAAATTGACTCTAAGATTCATCTTTCAATTGCTGGATCACTAATGCTATGTAGGAGCAATTTAGTATTTCACCAATACACGAAAATGTACCAACAAATATGAATCAATTTACAGAATTTTGTTGAAAACACTTGTATTCACCTGTGCTGATACTCCATAAAGATTCAAATACGATTTAGGTAGGGTCACTCAATTTACTGTATATAGGTGACGAATACAATAGTGGACCATTAACTTCTTACTTCTTAGGTAAAAAAACTGGGAGGCTTGGAGCTAACAGAAAAGGGAACCCTCAAGAAAGGGGAGTTGAAAAGTCGATGCACTTATGATGCTTGAGTTACAGATTGCAGAGATGTTAGAGATTACTACAAGAATAAGAAGATTGGATTGATTGGATTAATCATAGAACACAGAATGTTAAGAACAAACATGTATTGAGAATAAAGCAAATAATTTCCTACTACTTGTTTGAAGGTTAATAAAAATAAAATTTCGTATTACGATTGGAAAGTTGATTTCATTCACTACAAAAGTTGTGGCGAACGTACTCGAGCCATTAAAACCTAAGGTTGGTTCACATTTCCTTATAAAATTACCTAATAATGCAAACCTAAATACCCGCGCGACAAAGATGCTCGAACTGCTTAGAATAAATAAGCAAAGAGACACCACATATTTTAGTGTGCAATCTTCTAAAAAGTTGCATTGTGTATTAATGGATGTCTCAAGAAACTCCTTGACAAGTTAACTTCATTCTTTTTTATTAATTTTTTTTAAAAATGCACTTTTGTTTTCTACAAGTTGCAATAAATGTTTTAAATTCGTTTTTTTCTTTGAGTTTATAGGCCTATCACAAATAGTTCAATGAATTCAACAAGATATTTTCTAATGGCCAGTTGTAATGCATTTTGTAAATAGTATTGGTTGTAGTTTCTCTGAGTTTTCCGCAATGTATACTAGCTAACCCGGGAAGCTCGGGTAATTAAAAACGCCAATTAATAAAACCAATTTATTTTCATAGAACAGATGTGGTTTTATAAAGCGGATTCGAATCTAATCAGTTACTTAATATATCTTGTTCAACTTATTCAATTAACATTGCTAACACATCTCTCTTGTGCGTATTTTCAGTGGCAGTATTGTTAACGATAATCACAATTAAATTCCCGAGTATTATATTTGTCTGTTCCCCTTAATCCGTCAAATACTGTGGTTACTTTACTATTTTTAATGCCATTAGTCTTAACGGGGCTGTATTATAAAACTATTATATTATTTTAAAAGTTATTACTTAATTACTCAATGTATTCAGCCAACTCATGCTTCAAGTTAGCAAAAGATTAACATAATTATCAACTGCTAATTAAGACTTAAACTTACCATCTTCTTCATCATTTATGGAATCAGGACTTGCGTCTTGTAACTGTCCTTTACTTAAAGTACAAACTAAGAACGACCTAAAATAATTTTACTGTTTAAAAACCGTATTTAAGTTAAACGAATTATTAAATATAATTTTTTGATAACATTTATATAATATACTTACTCCTTTTGTTCATGTGATTGGGGGAACATTGTTGGTACAAGGTTTCTATCATCATCTGGAGTAGGAATGTCCATTAAACCAGTTGAACCCAAATTAAGATGTGATGGACGCTTTTTAGGCTTAATATACTGCTCTTCCTAAACACAAATAGAAATTGAAAGCTTTATATATATATATATATATATATATATATATGCAGTTGATATTCTTGACAGTTAATAATAAGAAAAAAGCCATTAAAATATATTGATCCGTTTCCAGTGAACGATTTGTCGACGCGATTAATTTACAGAGCAATTAGTGACAAACCAACAGCATGCTTCCATTAAAAAATTATCGACTCAATTTGTCAACTGGTCGACAAATCGTAATGGAGACACCAATTTAATTGCATTGATCAGAAAATGAGTTAATATTTTGTCAAGACGATCTTACAATTATTCTGTTGACAAATCATTTAATGTAAACACAGCGTTGATTTATCCAGTAAATTTTTGTCTATTCTATTATTTTACGTTACTGTAAGTGTGTATTCATCGAAAATTGCGACCTTAGATGTAAAAGCGAAATCGTACATCAAATCAATGCGGTGTTTAAAAGAAACGATTTGTCAACACAGCAATTATAAAATTTTGAAATCGCACAAATTTTGGTCTTGATAAAATATCAACGCAATTTGTTACCAATAAATAGGTGTTTCAATGCACAATTTGACGACCAGTTGACAAATTGAGTTGAAGGATAGTTCACTTAAAATATCCCTTAACTGTTAATAAAAAAATAAAATTTCCAAGTTTAATAAAAATGAATGAAAACAAATGTTAAATACCCGATATTAAAGATGAAAATGAAATTGGAAAGGACATCAATTTTTTTTGAAATGGTTATTCTTGATTTGAGAAAAAAAGAACCAAAAAATTGGCAATTTTAGAAATTGTAAAATGGTGAGATTATATGTCTCTTTGAAAAATTATGTATATTATTCTATTCAATAGAACAATAAGATCTTCTTCAACTGAAATTCAAAGTCCTCAATAGGCCTTACAACTCAACTGCTGGAAGGAGTACGACTAATTTGGCATAGTGTATATAATATTGTCTTAAAGCTGTAATTCAATTTCATTTGACTATGACGTTTTTACCATATACTAGCAGTATGTTTATTATTTGATTTCTATTGATAGTAGCATACGATGAAATTGGAAAAATTATTATATAGCTTCTAAGGATTCAAAATATTTGCTAGTGGTGGGATAGGGTTATGAAAATGGTCATAATATAAATTTTAGGCAATACAGATTTTTGGCGTGGGGCAATTTGGGGGTGATTGAAAGCATGAGTCAATATGGGGCAGAATCAGAGTTGTTAAACTAGATGCAAAAAAATATAATTACATAAAATTATTAAGCATAACGCACATCTTCCATGAATTACAAATCTACATGTACATATACTATTAACAAGATAATGCAGGATGTTATCAATAAACATGTTTGTTCAAGATTGAACTACATATAACACATGAGCCCCTGTTAAAATGATAGTAAATGATCCCTGCTACATGTATCAATGTCTACTATTTTCTAGCTCACTGACGAAAGAATTTTGGCAATATAATTTTATTCATATAATTTGATTTCTGAAAAAATAAAAGTATATATAATTCTGGAAAAAATAAAATGGTATTTTAAATAATTTAACAAATAAGGGAAAAATTAAATATGCAAGAAAGTACAAAATTGCATTAAGGGGCGAGGCAGCCCACAAAAATCTACGCCACCTCTCCCTCCCTACCTGCTGTTAATTGAATGGCTAATAAAACAACAAAGGAAGAATATTCAAAATTTACGAAAGTAAAAATCCACTTGAACTATTTATTTGAATTCAAACCAATGAAAAGATTTCTTGATTCTATAACAACTGCATACGTTCACATAGACGTATACAATTGAATTGAAGCGCAACATAAGCAACTTTTAAGCACACAACCTTAAACTATAGAATGGTGTTAGTTGCTTGGAAATAAGACGGGAAATTATTATGGTTTGGTTTCTTAAGCCGGGCTTAGCAAAAATTATCTTACATATTTATTATCCAAATTTTCATATGAGTAATTAAGTGATCCATATAAGAATTACATTAATGTAAAAATTTATTTGACCATAAGTCACGTATTCTTTATTCTGTAAAACTAAACAAGAGTTGCAAAAAAACAATAATCGAACCGAAAAGCCGGATATACACATCAACGCAACTTAATTGGGCGGGATTTATCAAACCAAACGGAGGGTATATTTCTAATTACAATATTTAAGGATTGACACATCAAAGCACACAATTAAAATTTGTTTCTATAGAACAGTAAGAAAAGCCGCACGAATACACACCAAGTGTAAATGCGGCCTAACCTACTTCTATGTAATCTACTAGAACAAAAAGTAAGTAAATTCATATATAATCATGCAACATTTATAAATAATTTCCAATGGAAATTTGGTATCATTGAACAAATACAGGGGTTAACTACAGAGGTAAGACACATGCAAAACAGAGCAGCAAGCATTAACCTTGACTTCGTCCATTTGAAACATATATGGCTGCTCGGAAATTTCAGCCGATACAACAGCAGAATTACTCTGAAAAAAACAAGCAATAGAAAAGTGTACACGGAAAACGCTGAAGAAACTTACCCCACTGGTAGACTCAATGGAGAGTTTTCTGAAGCAATCTAAACGCAAATGTTCACAATGAATGATATGAAATATGTAAGATCTCAAACAGAAAATCTTAAACTACAATGAAATTATTATGAAGACATTAAAACAATTTGATTTTAAGACTTAAAATATTGACATGAGGAGAAAATGATGTTTAAAAGGGAGCTTAAAACAATAAAGTTAGTATAGAAAATTAGTTCTGCTACCTGGTTGATCACTATATTCATAAGCTGAAACATATACAATAAACAAGCATAAAGGAAATAATATGCATATGGAATATAAGTAGTGCATTAGGGAGTTTCATTTTTCTATCTTTTTTCGGATCAAGTTCCTTTCTAAACCAATAGTGCAGCTATATGATGCAATCAAACTGTGCAAGTTTGAGCTATTTCTGATAATTTTAAAATGACCACCTACCGCGTTTTGTGAAGTGACCCACAAAAATTGCAATTTTAATATGCTTTTTGAGACAGACAATCACCAAGGCCCAGAAATAAGGTTAATTGTGACCTTTGGGGTCATTCAAACAAAGAAATAGAAAATGAGTCAATGATTCAATTAAGGGTTGACACCCCTTTCCTCCTAATACATATATAATAGTCCTAAAATCTTTCTTATCAAATTTTGATATTAGAAATGGCTTAAGCATGTAGGTTACTGACACTGATAAAAAATCTCGCCAAAATCGGACATATTCCGGCTGAAATAGGAATTTTTGACATGGCCGGAGCCGGACCTCATATTTACTGGGAAAAACTGCTAATATCGACCTGGAAATAATATCAGATATTGCAAAGAGCTCAATTTGATGAAAATGGAAAAATTAGTTTAAAAACAAATTTAAATTGTTGAAATGGTCAATAAATCCAGTTTTTTCTACGATTTTTTTCATTTTTTATTTTTTATATTTTTTTTGGAGAATTGCTCCCCTTGAGCCCAAATTTGGTGTGTGGCTATTAAATAAACCCTAAAGTTATCACGCATACTCAATTTTTTTGCATTAACCGGCAGAACTGCTCGTGGGCGCTATGCATGGAGAAAATCGGTGGGGCGGCTACTCAGTATAAAACCCATAGCACATATATATATATATATATAAAATGTAAATAATCTGGATTTGCTGCCCATGGCGGTTGGGGTAACCTTGGCCATGCACCATCACTATGTAAGAACTCAAATAGCGCCAGTACTTTAATCTAAGTAAAAAATTTAAATATGTTTCACATTTAAGGGATTATGTGTCTGATGTTCTCTTTTCCAGTTCAAACTGATGGCTAATTAGGTCGCTTAAATATTGAAGATGGTCGTCTTCTGCCAAATTAAATCTTAACTTTGCAGTAATTTCAAACAATGGCTTGATGCGAACACCTATTTCGTGTTGCCGTTCTGCTTGATTATAACAGTAGGCAACATGAAATTTTTATCACACAGATACGAGTTGCTAAGGTGGTGATTACAATTTTCCTGTTCATCATCCGTGATTTTAACAGCTGTTAATTTTTAACTGAACTGGATTAAAATTTTTAGTGACGAAAACTAAATGAAAATTTTTTACTATTGGCAGCTATTATTGAGACATTTGATCTAAAGAACGTCCAAGTACATGATTACATTTATTGTTTGTTTTTTTATAGGTCCACATGGATCCTTCAATTTTGGTTTTTCTTTTTCATCAAACATTTTCTTTCTATTTCATGGCATTATAATTATATTTTTCAGGAACCAATCAACAAGAAACTCTATTCTATGAATTCTATTTTATCCAACAAAGTAAAGTATAGTATTGATAATTTTACAATAGCATTACAAACAAAATCAAGCCAAAATGAGAAAGCCATTTCCATAAATATATTATATACTACCACGGACAATATTATTAAATGAAAAACAATTCTGTTTATGCACGTTTCATTAAATTTTAGGACTAATATATAGGTATTAAGGGGAAGGAGTGTCAAGCCTTAATTGAAACCTTGCAACATTTTCTGTTTCTTTGTTTGAATGACCTAAAGGTCACAATTAACCATATTTCAGAGCCTTGGTTATTGTCACAAAAAGCATATTGAAATTGCAATTTCTGTGGGGTTTTTAAACAATTCCGAGGCCACTTTACAAAACGCGGTAGGGGCATTGTATTTTAAAATTATCGGAAATAGCTCAAACTTGCACAATTTAAAAAGGTAATATAGCTGCACTATTGATTTAAAAAAAGGAGCTTGATCCGAAAAAAAGATGTAACATGAAACGCCTTACAGTGCATAGCATTCCTAAGGATTCATAAAAAATCTGAAAGAGGAGTAATAGAACTAACGAACTTAATATTCATGTATCTTATTAAATTAAATGTATAAACAAGAGTGAAGCCAGTCTATGTCAACTTTATATCCATGTATACAGTATTTGGGGGAAACGCAAAAACCCATTTTCTAGTATTGCATGAGTAAACTTATAATATATTTAACCAAAATATTTACAATTAAGAACTTAGATGTTACATCCATTTTTTGCCACTTAATTGATTCTGCAAAACGCCTCTGGTGTGGCCGCTACAATGATCGCACGAGTTGAGCGGATTCGCAGTTACATTAAATGCAATAACATTAATGAAAAAACATTCTATATGGTTTAATAAGAGAATTCATCTATATTACCACTTGACATTTATATTAATATGTATGATCAATTACGAAATATAATTAAAATTGAGTAGAATAAAATGATATTAATGAAAATGAAAATTGTGATATAAATGCAAAAGACTAACGAAATGCATCAGCAGGAGAGTTAACGAAAGTTTGAGAATTTATTTGCAGAGGATCTCGTAGACGTTCTGCCCACTTCCCGCCAGGTCGTGGCACCGCAGTAACTTGGTCTGATGAATCTGATGATGTCTAAAATGTCTCCATCAAATTAACATAATTCAAACTTGACAACTTCCATAGAAAAGCTCTCGGTTAACTTGTAAAATTGGAAACAAATATGATATTAGTGTGTATTAACTAACGTGTTAAAAACTATAGCTCCGGCAAAAAAATGAGAAACAGAATTTTTTAAATCTTTTAGCAACAAAAACACGCACAGTAACAAAATTTATATCAATCGATGGCACGCTAAGTTTTCTATAAGTCTATGTAGAAGAAATTGGATAAAATTGCCTTCGGAGCGAACACATTTCAAAAATCTGTTCTTAATTGAGAGTATCAAATTCATCTGCATTCTCGGGGTAATTTTTTCTTTGGACTTCATCAAATACTGTTCCAGTGTTTGCAAATTTTTTGGATTTTTCTCTTCCACGTCGTCATTCATGATCGCTCAAACATTTTCTATAAGTGAAAGGTAGGGTGAGTTGACAGGCCACTGCAAATTATGCAGTTTTTCTTCTTTGAAGAAATTTTGGGTGTTTCTTGAAGTATGGGAGGTAGCCCCATCATGCTGAAGAATCTTTCCAGTCTGATACGATAACACCGGTCCGCACATGAGATAAATTCTGCTAAAATATCAGTATACTTTGAACTGTCAGCGTACCTCCTTCAACAATTTTCAAGTAAAAAATCCTTATAGTTCAAATCACCCAAACTATGCTATTTGGAAGATATTGGAGATGGCTTCAGAGGAGTCTTGACTGTCGTAGACCAATGAGAAATGTTTCTATGCAGATGGAACATAGACTCATCGGTTATGAAAACATTTTGAAAATGCATTCAGCGAACATGTTTTACAGAAGCTTACTCGGTCTTCTTTCTTTTTCGACGTTTTTTACAGATCCCTCCCCTTGAAAGTACTCGGTACTCGATGTTGAAACAAGTCTGTTATGGGTTTCTTGAAACGTGGAGTTCAAATGAGCGGTTGATTTCAATGGGTCTTGTGAACCAATTTTATTAACTTTTCCATTCACTTCCAGCCAATTTGAGGGGTCGCTCACTTGCTTTCTTCCTTTCTAGCGTATTCGTTTCAGTCAACATTTTGAAGTTTCTGCAGAATGTTTTTGAGTTCATACCCGATATCTTGAGTAGTTTTGTGGTCGTGGTTCCAGTACAGTAAAGATATTACAGAACGTGTATGCATCTTAATGAGAGATGTTTAGTGAAAATTAATACAGTACCTGTCCACATCTGGTGTGTTTACGGGTAAATTTGTTGATTGTGCCTGATCGCCTAAATGTATTCCTAAAGAGATAGCACTTTAATGACGTAAAAAAAATTGTGTGCTCTCGTTGAAGGGTTTTTGCATTGGAACATTTTTTCTCATTTCTTTTACCTGAGCTATATTAGTAAAAATTTCCTAACGAATTTTACACTGGAATACACAATGTGTGATGATAATTGAAACAAGCAATTAACATATACCATCTTTTTTTGTGAATGTTGTAGGTATGTGTATTTCATATTTCTTGCGTATATGTATTTTGGTGTATATGTAAAAATCATGTACTTCAAATATCGTAAATTGAGCAAAATTTTGTAGTTTGGAGTAAATTACTGAACTGAACGTCATTAATGCAAACTCCAATTGATTATATGTATAAACATATTATTAGTAACAAGTGATGTTCAATATTTTACTAATAAAACAGCAACAGGCAAAAAATGTTGATTAAAGAAATGTTTTTGCGGCCGATAATGGAAACCTAGCCCCAATGAACAACCGTCTAATATGGTGTACATTGGATTCAATATTTTGTCTGTAGGCAAAATAATGAGTCACCCTAAAGGACGCTAAAAACACTCAATGCTTACATAAAAACCTTAAGACTAGCATTGTTTAATTGCTAATTAAACTCCTTTTCGCATACAAAATGAGCAATTAGATTTGATCCAAAACCCTTTCGTATCCGTTTCATGAAATTTTCTCATTATATAGCGGCATAACTTCTATTTTGACAAAATTCCCAAACTAAACAATATTGTGAAAGATATATATATATATATATATATATATATACATTCAATTCGACTAACCCATGATTATAAATAGCTAATTTTCCAAGCATATCTGTGAAACCAATACATAATTCAGCATAAAACAATTGCATAATTAAAATTTATTATAGTTTGATATTTGCTTTAAATTGAATGACTAATCTTTTAATTTGAATAGCTTATTAAATTGAATGCGTTATGTTTTAAATTGAATGCAGTAATGTTAAATATGAATGTTTAGTTTTGAAATGGAACGGTTAAATGTTTAGTGAATCCATATAGAAACAGACATAACAATGGCAATTAGAGAGTAAAAGTACTTTCTATTAAATTTTTATATTTTTAATGAATTTCTTTATCCTCTGGTTACATGGGGGTTAAAGTGTGTTAAACCAAGATTTGAATAACCACAGGAAAAAATGTAACTCAGCTGCTATATACTTTACTTAAGCTTTCGTATCACTGAAAACCAATTTTGCGGATAAAACCAAAACTGCAAATTGATCAAAATTTGTCAGTATGCATTGTTCAAATACATAAGAAAATCGAATATAGTAATCCACCAAAGCAAAATGATTTATAAAAATAATGTTTGATTAGATACACTTCAGAAGCTAGGATAGAAAAAATATGTAAATAAAGTATGAAAAATATTTTTAGAAAGCTTTGGTTATAATATTTTTTAAAGTAAAAAAGTATTCCAAAAAATATATGCATGTATTTGGATTAGTAATTTTTTCCCAGCCATTTAATAATATTCAAAATTATTGCAATGCGTTGAAAACTTACTGATGCTCTCATCCATTTGGGTAAGTCATCTTCTACAAAATTTAATGAAATTGAAACAGGTACTAAATTATAAAATTTAGATGACAAGAACACCATTTTTACATACTGTTGTCTGCTTGTTTTTCGTCGTCATAACGAGTAACGCCATCATGAGTTGATGCCCTAAATGTAATATTCGCACAGCCTAATGAATAGTCAAACGTTTCAGTTTATATAAACGATAACTTAACCATGCATCTTTCAAGTCATAATTGCTGACATAAAGAATCAATAATTACAAAGTCTACCTGTCCCCCATGTGTTAACATTAAAGCATTAGCGTCCCAATGGACACTATATGCATATAAATGCCAAACAATGAATTAAATATGCATAAATAGAATTTGTAGGGAAATCGATTTGCCCTGCGATGTAAGGCGTGGGATTATTATTCAAATATCAGCAGCTGTGAGATAATGAGTAACAAAGCGAAATGAGATTCGTTTGAAGAAATATCATTGACATTTATAATATAACAATATTGAACCAATGATTTCTTTTTGTCTGATATGATTGTTTATTGTAGAGTGGAAACAAGTTGATATTAAGTTATGTACAATTCGTTTTCCTAGTGAAACATTAGCGTACAGATCATATAAAATAGAATATTCGGATGTCCTCAACGATTTTTAGGTTCACGATATTGTAAGGATAATCACTCAAATGGCTCTCAATGCACTGAGCGAAAAGCTTTTGAAATTTTTAGTCATAAAAGTAATGCTGGCATTTCTATAACTTAAAATAACTGAGTAAAAAGAACAAACGAAAGAACCCCAATTTAAAATTTAGTGGTGCGTTTGGGATATGTTTTTAACAATAACAATACTCAAATGAGGCGACAAATATATAAACTATTAGTGTGAAAGTTGTTATAATAGAAAAATGTTTCATCAATAAAAATGTAAGATACCAAGAAAATTCAGTAAAAATTAAAACGAAATGTGGTCAAAAAAGTGAAGATCACCATTTAGAAATATATGTTTTTTTAAGATTTAAGTGTGAAAAGTTTCAAAAGTTAACATTAATTCAAAACAATCTGAGTGGATAAAACTGATAAAACTTATCAAAAGATAAAAGTGAAAAATTGAATAATATGAACAACGAATATGTAGATAACTAAGACCAACTGAGTTTAATTTTAAAGTGTTTAGTAAAAACTTACATTATATGTGCAGAGTTTTTTTTCTTAGGCTTAAATTTAAAATACCTCGCTAATGTACTAGATGACGGCATTTTGACGTATGTCTCTTCTAAATCAACAATATCGATGGATTTGATTATTTGCTGTAGTTGTTTACTCAGCTTCCATACGAAAATGCAACTAAATCAAATTATATTCATTTCAAAAAGAACACACACACACACATATATATATATATATATATATATATGTAATTTTCAATTGCATTATCACTGCGTTATTCAAAATAATTGTTATATAAATAGCACTTCATATTTTGTTAGACAATGGAATTTTGAAAGACTCTAACTAATTTATTATTAAATAAAAATCTATTAAGAAAATAATTGATAACTGAAATTTGAAAAAGACTACATAAATACAAGGTTGGTTTTAATGCAATGTTCGGAAAAATTAATCTGAAATATTTAAATTAATTTTAAGAAAAAACTATTTAATGGAATCATAAGAGATACCTGTCACCGCTGACCGAAATGAGGCGCTTTGAATCGTGAGTGAATTTGAGACCAGTAACAATTTCTAAAAATTTAAATCATATATGAGGAATTGTATTAAAGGCTTACCTGAATGACCAGTAACAGATGCGACCAGCTCCCCTGATGCGTTATCCACCAAACATAGCGTCTTATCTGAGCAACTGGTCGCAAAATATGTGGAAGTTGGATCAAGAGCAATCTATGAATGTTGCATGAAATTGTTAGCAAATTTAATCAGTTATCATAATAGAAATAGGGTGATTACAACTTTTTTTGATTAAAACTGAAAAAAAACCTTACCAATCTTAAAAATTACAAAAATATACAACATATCACTGGGTTAGATATTTCCAATTGATCTAGTATTATTGGGTGAAATAAAAAATGCAAATAAAACCAAGACAGCATTTCTGTGAAACAAACAATAGCACTTTCCTGTGTATGACCCTTTGCATGTTTCAATAAATACGAATAGGTATAATATAATAATAAATCATGCGCGATCCTAAAAAATGTCGAACGAGGGAGGAACGTTTAAGGTTCTTTCCTAAAATTATTATAAACCGATTATTTTATTGCAAGTTATTCAAAATTTAATGACATCTTGCAAAAACTGAAATGATCAGTGAGACTCGCCTAAAACTAAGGTAAATATCAATAAACTAGTGTTTCTAGGACACCATTTATTCATAAGAGAGCAGAAAGCTTTTAAAAAAATTATTTCTATCTTATGAAAACAATAAAAATTTTATTTTTCATCATATTCATATAAAAATCGCAATTTCATATAGTGTTTAATAGTTTTTGAACAGGAAAGGAGGCGCACCCCTAAAACGCGCCTTTAATAAATCTAAAATATCAAAAAGAATTTAAATACCTTGAGGATAACACCATCATCACCAAGAGATCCTTTAAACGATCGTACAAATTTACCAGTTTCGATATCGTATAATCTAAAAATGCACAATTCAAATATTTCACCAATAATAAAAATATTTCAATTTTGATAAGAACCGAAAAATATAACGCAAATTAGAGGATTACCAATACATATATTGGGTAATTGACAATAAAACATGTAAAATAAGATGAATTCAAAACTCGAAACCGAAATGCATGGAATAAAACAAGAATGAGGTCACATTGAAACTATACGTGCTTTTATTGAGGGCGGATCTTTAATACATTGACCGTCATGCGTCCATATATTGGATAAATTTTATGTCCCAAATGTGCTTAAAAATCCCCGTGTAAATTTTTTTTCTTCAAATCGGTTAAATTTCAGATCCCCCGCCCCCTACATCGATAAAGTTCTACGCTAAAAATTGTTGGAATAAATGAATCCACTGTTATCAAATACAATATAAATTTTCGCGTTTTTTGCAAAACAAAGCTAAAACCGACAAATTATCACTGATAAAACGTCTTAAGTGTTTTCAGGAAGTCCGTAAGTCATTAATGAGGTCACCATAACATTTGGAAAACTTTTTACACAATAAGTTTTAAGCAAAACTGCACCAGATCAGCTCGGTCAAAAATCACCAACATATAGACAACAGTAACATCCCGATATTATCTCAGGTGATTTTATTCTGTAATTTTTAAAATGCTAACAATGATATTTTGATATGAAATACAATAAAAAATAAATTTAAAGAAATTGTGGCTAAGTGGCTCAACTCAAAGAGTTGACAGTGGCAGTCAATGTGTGAATAATTTACCAAATTAATAACTAATAGGAAGTTTTTTCCACAATGAAATTAATATATTACTAATACTTCTTTATACAATAAATAAAAAGAATTCATTAAGTCAATTTTGTTTTACGTGGTGTTATAAGTTTATATATGAAGTGTTTTCTAGAATAAAAAGTAACTCATATAAAAATATAATGCAATATGTGCTTTGTGGACATTAAATGCAAGAAGATTTCGTTATATTCTTATAAACAGCAAAAGTAAATGCGAAAACTAAATGTGGTATTTATAAAGGGAAATTAAACATCTTCTACCGTGGATGTCGCAATAACTAGGTATTGCGACATCCACGCTTCTACAATATTTTGATCACCATCAAAAGTATGACAGATGAAAAGATCGATTTTTTCGAAATAATGAATTTACATTGAAATGACATAATTAAACATGCTTAATTTACCATGAGCTATGTATATTACCAATGACGTCGTTTTCAAAAAAAATCGATATATACACTTATAACTCTACTAGCAGGGCGGGGTAAAAGTAGGTATATAGCTTATAAATTTTTTATATGCTTCTTTGTATAAATCTTTTTATATTACTGTTAATGTAAATTTTGCATTGTTAAATTAAGCCAAATCATTGGTTATAAAAGCAAGTTTTTATTTATTATATATAGTCGCATTTCACTTGAATGAAATTCTTACAATGATCAAAGAAAATAAAATGGTTCAACAAGTATTGAGATGTTTAAAGTTGCTCTTTCTTTGTTTTGGTTACTTAAGCAACTTATTACATTGAATGGTAGTTTGTGTACTGTAAATTGCCCGGTCATAAGTAAGAAAAATTTAACATTGCGCAGTTAGAATAGAATTTCAAGAAATCCATAAATAACACCCACATCTAGTATTTAACAAAATAATTTGGAATAAACACAGATACTGAGCAAATAAATGTAGGAAATGACTAATTTCATAATATAATTGTAATGTTGAATAAAAATACACAAAAAATTCACAATAATGTTAAGTATTCAAATAATTGAAATTTACGGTAAAATGTAATTGCAACAAAAATGTCAGGCTGCAGAAGTAGAATATGGGCATTATAATAGCATTACTGTTGCAGATGTAAGAGATTGGAAGGAAAAATGAAATAATGAGGAAATTACACATTATTTTTATATAATTCTAGGTTGCTTGAAATTTCAGGGTAAATCTGATTAAAAGCAATATTGTTATTAAATACGATTGAAAAGACAGCAACTTTTTTTAGGACCTTATTTCTTGAAGAACTCTTGTGACCTCTTCCCACATGTCATTTGGCTATCTTTTTATTTAAGAGTTTGACTATATATTTTGATCTATCGTTTAAAGGATTGCGGCACATATTGATTTTAAGCAAATATAATCGAAGCTACAACATTAAATTCATGCTGTATTAAAAGTATGATATCATAATATGAGTTTTTAGTTCCGTAAGAAGGTAAAACTGATTTAAAATGCGTTTTAAAAAACATTTAAAACAAGTATCCGAATAAAAAACGTTCTTCTATCACCCTGGTAGGTTGTAAATGAAATATCCAAACTACGATTTGTTTTAAAAGTACAAAAACAAATTGTGATGATGAAATGAACAAATACTTTCAAAAATATTTTTTGATTAGCAAATGAATTGAACCGGCTTAGATACAATGAAATATATATTGTGTTATCTCTAGACTTTGTCCATATTTAGTCAATTTTCGTTGATTTCCAATTTTTTCGAAAGCACTATTTTCAGAACACTGAGCACATATTTTAAGAATAGATTGCGAGAATACTACCATACAAAATCATTAACTGATCGTCTGAATTACATATAAACATTAAATTGACAAAGCCCAGGGAATAATATCAAAGCGAATTCAGTGCAACACATGCACATTTACTGCATACAAAGTGCTATTCTACACATTTTTATTAGATTTGCCTAGTTTTTTAAGAAATGTTCCAACGGTGACATTGTAAAATACTGTTAACAACGACCACTGACGCAGAGTTGGAATCGGTTCGCGAAAACCGACGGTTCGGTTTGGAGTACAATATGTTAAGTTAAGCCCACGTGTTCCGGGAAAACGCCAGCTATTTCACTTACAAAAACCAAGGTTTTAACTGATATTTTATCATATACACAGGATGATGTTTTGAGATAGTTGTTTTCAAAAATTCATATCTATCTCAACCGGTTTCACGTTGGTTCATTTTTTGACATTTAAAGGAGTGTCATTGTTCCTCTTAATAAAAATAGTAAGACAATCAGTTCCTTTGACATTATTTCTAATATTCATTAGATTGCTTTTCCAACCGAAAGTGGAATTTAATATTATAAGTAGTGCATTAAAAGTCTAAAAAAAGAACAATACTTTATAATTCTTTTGAAATTTCGAAGGTCACTTTGCCGTCCGGCATTTCGAGTACGATTCGGTTTCGGGGACGTGGTTAAAAAATCGGTTTAGTTTCGGTTCCAAATTCTGTACCCGATTCCAACTCTGCACTGACGACCGATTCCTACTTTGACATAAAATGGATATCCAATTATGTTACGGGTTTACTCAGCCATTTTATGTACATGTATATTATCCCTTTATTCAACTATTTAAAATGTTGAAGTCATCAAAAGACGTTTCTTACACATGTTGCTAATGTACAAAAATTTTTGCGAGACAGTTCTTTTTCAAATTTTAGAGTAAACGAACTCGGACACAAACATGACTTCCTTATGCTGTACAGCTCAGGTACACAATATGTAAGAGGAAACAAGCTCTTGATCAAGCGATACATTTACATGAACATTGAATGTGACATAGCTATATACAATGCATGAAATATTCCATGCCGAAATATTTCCAAAATTAAGGCATTAAAAATCCAGGAAAGTGAGGAATAGTGCGCTATGCGATGTCTGAGAATTTCGCTAAATAAAATATCGAACTGAATGCACTTCCAACACTAAATCGACATAAGACTAATATTAACACATTGATTACAACGAATGTCTAAACATTTCACATTATCAGATCCCACTAATTTTAAATCAATCTAGCATACACAACCATGTATTTCAATAACAACACTTCGTCCACAATCAAATAAGAACTTTCTATTTTTATTAGCGACAGTTAACACTATGCAAATATGAAAAACTTTTCATATGCATGCATTTAGCAATAATTATATTGAAATATGTACATTCTAGATTCCAGTATTAAAACAATTTTTGCTAAGATTTTTAAACATTTCAAACAAATATGAGGAAAGGAAAGGAGAGTGCTGTGTAACCATCAAATCACATGGTATTAATACTAAATATTTCAGCGGGATTGTAAATAACATGAGACTGGAAACAATATGATAAAATGAATCTCAAAATTTTTTTATTTTTGTGTAAGAGATTACTACTATATCAAAAAAAATCAAGCCGACAAACGATTCTGACAGCCACATCCCATGAGTTATATTTTTAAGCGACAATTTGAGGACACTGAGGTCGAATAAAACAAAAACCACGGATTTCACTCAAAACCCAAACCGAGCCGAAAAAAATGAAAACAGAGATTTTCGATTTTTGCCAAAATTCTTGGCAAATTAAAGGGTGATTATATTTTATTTGATTAACAACTTAATTTAGTGTTATGAAAATGTACTTAACTAATACGGATAGTAGCTAGCTAAAAACCACTGTGCATTAATAGAAGCTGATATAATGTTATTTTGATGTTAAACCAACTTTAAACTATTTGCAAAAATGTCTGCAGTAAAAACATTTCGTCAAAAGTCAACATAGAATTGATGTTACCGAAATACATTGACGATAAATTCAATTACAAGTTCGTAGAGTACTTGCTATTATAGAGATTAAGAAAAATTTCCTTAAAAATCCAATTGATACTACTAATGAAATCGATAGCGCAGAAAACAGGGATAGAATTATGTTAAACAATTATTGTTTATGTAAACTGACCAATATGTAGGACTAAACTAGAACCAGAAATGAGATAATTCGAACTAGTGCGCATTACACATTTCCTGATTTACAATCCAACAAGTCGGAAAATCGATAACTGACAGACTTGACAATTGACACCAAATACAAAATTACTGCACAGTGATATCCAAGAATAATTTCCAGTATAATATAGAAGGTTAACAAATCAAGGCTTTTGTAATTCAGCGATTCAGCACAATTATATTGAGTAGTAAAACTAATAACTTTTTCCAGGAAATTGACAAATATCACTGGTATGAATTCACGTGAAAAATGAACTGTCTTGTTACAAAGGGAGAAAAATAATAACATTAATTGGAAACTTCAATTCAATTTGCTTTTATTAGGAATTCGATCAACAACAAATATGCAAACAATTAAAAGTCAATAAATTGATTTTTCGATTCAATTTCCATAGCAAATAGCCAGGGAGCGAAAGTTATCATACCCCCGCCCGCCCCCCTCCTCCTCCAATATGCAAAGTTGGAATCCGAAGTTGAGGCTTTTGTTGAAATTATAATAATTTTTTAGAAAATTATATCCACCCTTACGAGTGTTTGTGCCTAAGAATTTCTACATCGGGTCTTAAAACACTTTGTAGATCCCTTGAACTCATCAAATATATGGCCCCTCAAATTTTTTTCTGGCTACGCCACTAAATCCAATATAGAATAACAAAAAAAGCTTTCACTATAATTCACTATAATCATAAAAATACAAATGCTACTGAAATACCATCGAAAATATTGGATTGTGTAGAATTTTAAGATAATCTGCAGTTTTAGGGTAGGGATAAAGAAATTACAATCCGCCTAGGGCATTCAAAGAAAATAAGTGTAAATACAACGCTAATACTGTATACTAGTTAAATAAATGTGATAATTACATCAACAACTCAAAGCTAATAGTTAAATATTGACTTTATAGTCGTTCGTAACTAATTAAAATTTCTTAAAATGGTAGACAGTTCATGAGTAAAATTTTAAATTGATTTATGAACTATTAAAATTAAGTAATGTCACGTAGCGTTAAATAAACTTTTATATATATATATATATATATATATATATATTTATAAAAGTAATATTTGTAGAAATAATTGGTTTACATAAAAGCAACAGATGAAAATATACGCTTGCTTCAATGAGTCACTTATGCAATTCTTATTGTAAATTCCATGGTCGTGTCTATCAGTGTTGCCTGAGAACCCATAAGTGGAGGGATCAATAACGATTAATTGCCGGGGAGCGCACCGGACTACGGGTAAGTTATGCGACCTGTTTGCATTTTCGAGATTGAAAAGTGAAACAAGATTAATAATAACTTTAAAGATGAGAGCCACAATTTCCCCAAAGATCATTGAAATGCTATATACATGTAAATTGAAACAGGACTTTGCATAAATAATTTACTAAAGATCGACGTTCCGATGTTTCTCTTAGCATTGAATTTTTGACAACACACGCATGCCCAGTGTTAATTAATTCAATTTTATTTGGCAACACGTGCAGACAATGAGTCTGTTGACACATGGCAACATGCATTCATTGATGACCCAACACTACACAGATTTATTAACCGCAATTTTGGGTTGAGAGCAACTTCCTTAACACATTATAAAAAATTTCCTTATCAATCTATCTTGGCATGCAGCTGCTAAGACGTTGTTGGCGTCATCGATAAGGAGATCGTAGATGCTGAACTTCTCTGCGATGATATTATCGCGCACGAGTTGAAATTCTGGTGTCTAAACAAATGCATAGGAAATGTTAGTGAAAAGAATAACTTACAAATTTAGTTGTTCGACAAACAATGCTCTTGTCCGCAGCGCAGCTGAATAAATTTACAGAACCATTTGCATCTAAACGCCTAATTAGCAGACAAATGGCAATACATTATGTATTAATACAACGTAAATTAGTTGACATAAAACGATGAACACAGCATCTTCATGAGAATATTTGGGATTGTATTTGTTTTGCACTATTTCTTGTCTACCATTGATTTCAAATAACCTCACTTTTGCTTGCAGTGGTTTGTTTTTGATATCAGATAGATATTTAGGTCTTAATCTTATAAAGAATTCAACTTAATTCGGCATAGAACGTATATCCTCATTTTATAAGTATCACAATGCCAAGGGGAGAATTTTAATAAAATTACAAGCCTTTTTCATATTTTACAAAAAAATTCAGGAAATGAGTACACAATAGCAAGTTTTCAGAAATATATGAATATAATGTTTCGAATATAATAATGACAATTTATTCCACATAATGGATTCCAATATGTCACAAGACATCACCTTAAAAACTGCCAATTTTCTCATCAAATTACATAAAATTACGAATGAGAAGAATCAGTTTAAATGTAGAACGACTTATCGCAACTTTAAAATATTTACATAGTGATAATCGAACTATTGAAATGGATCATTTTATGATCAATAACGACTGCACTGGGATTCGTTAAAATTAAAATAATTTAGTAGTAATTAAATCAGACAAAATCATGTAAACACTTTTTAATGATTTTCAAAAATTTTCCTAAAGCGAATACTTGTCTTTTCTGCAACGCCGAATAGTACGGTTTTAGACTATAGCATAGCATGTTGGAGAAAGGTGTTTGCAAATAATCTTCAATTTATTAAATTCATGTTGTCACTGAGTGACAATTGACTAACGTCTATGTAAACAAAATATAGTGCCAATTGCACATAATGCACAATTGTGGAAAAATCGCATTTAGAGTGGAACTAAACTTTAGGTGAATTGTGTTTATTGGAGTTTACTGTAATCAGTGACGAGGTGGGTAGGCTTAAATTTGAAATCTCGAACCAAAACATTTAGGTTATTTCATAAATTCAAATATTAGTAAAAAAAATATCATACAGAAAAATTTTGTGGAAAACACAGATGATGAATGATCTTCAGAGATCTGCACCAACTTGTAATTGTCAGCGACTGAAAGGATGTTGCACATACGGTCACGTGAAGCAGTAGCAAGCAGAGCAGGACGAACTTGAGCGGGCGTGTACTCCAGACTCAAAACTTCCGCTTCATGCGCTTCAATTTTTACAATTTCACTGCACTTCAATGGATTAGAACAATCGAAGATTCTATAATTGAATTTTATATTAAAACAAGTAATTTTTTCTAAACAAGTCTGACAATATTAGTCATCCAAATTTTAATCACTTCAACTTCAGTGAAGTAATCTAAGAATATATGAAAATGTTGTACCACGATCACTATCCTTCTCTTGTTTTCATATCAAAACATAAAAATTCTTAAAAACCTGAAAAAGACATTTTATACATGTACGTATATATGTGTATATAATATACTATACATACATATTCACTACTTTAAAAAATGATATTAATAAAGACTTAAATTAGGTTTACATAGTAAAATGTAATTAATAGTGTTACATTAAAATGAAAGAATTATTTTTCAAGGTAGTAACAAGTGGCATGACTCACTACTCGATCAGTCTGAACATTACTTCTTGCGTTAATTGCTGAGAAATACGTTTATATATTATGTAGCAATTGCAATTTAACGAAACTTGAGGTCATTAAAGTGAGATAAAACATTCACCTCATTACCAAATTTTAGTTGTAAAATTATTTTAGTTCTACATACAAAACAAAAAATTAAAAAATATATATATAAATGTCTTGCAACTGAGAGCAGAGCTCAATTTTCATTATTACAAAGGTTTAAAAGTGTTCTTGATCAGCATTTCTTAGAATCCTTGGGTTAGGTTTAAATGAAAGCATATATAAGAAAAAGAGAGTATCGAGTTTCTTGAAATTAATTAGAAAATTTAATTAAAATCTATATTCATAAATGTATTTGACAAGCCCGACTGTCATGAAAATCCAAAAATGGCGTGGGGATATGTGGGGTCCGGTGGGGGAGATGATGTACGCTTAACAAATTATATATGTCGCTATGTACGCATCGCAAAATTTATATATGTCGCTATGTACCAGCAAGATTTTTTTTGTTAAAAAAATATTGTAATGATAATCACGCCGCATTGGTCTCAATGGATGTACAGACTACTATTTGAAACCCTGTTTTGCAACAAACACAAATTTTATTGAAAATGGCAGCCTAAGTACAGCTCTATAATTACTCAACAATTTAGCCGGAAGTTGGCTAACATAGTGTACTGCACAAACATAGTTCGAATTTTAATAAATATAGCGATTCACAAACAACCAATGTCCTACAGGAATTTTTTCTGCAAATTTCTGCTCATTTTTTTCATATGTCGCTATGTACACTTTTTTGAAATTTGTATGTATATAGCGACATATTATATATATATATATATATATATGGCGCAAAACCAGAAAGCAAGAATCTTAGTAGAGATTTGTATACATTTGACTTGTGTTATCGAGATCTGCGGAGTAAGGCAGGATGGGGATCCAATTTCTGCCCTACGGACAAGCATGCCAATAAAAGAACACTGATATAACATTTTATAAAAAGCTACAAAGTTAATTTTAATTTGCTCTAATACAGATTTAGGGGCAATCTTTACTCAACAATTATTATCACAACCATGACAATGACTTGATAAGAATGTAAGATGAAAGATAGGTTTGCCTTATTGCAGTTACGCAAATTTTTCAAACATTATACCACAAATGTGATCCTTTGCACATGCATTAAACTAATTCTGATCAATGCATGAAAATCTATTAATTGCTGCTAATTCTAATGAAAAATCTTATAAAAAATAATAGAAAAGTTTTATCATAAAATTAATTCCAAAGGTTGGGCATTCCTTTAACCATCGATTACCATATACAAAATAAATGCGAAAATGAGTAAAGTAGGTAATAAGTAATACACGATCTTACCCAGAAAGGTAAAATTAAATATAAAAAATCCATTTTGATTTTCATTTAAGTGTTATATTCAAACACGACGATTTCTTTACTAAGACTGCATGCTTTTCCGAACCATTCCTGTGAAGCAAAATTATTAAAAATTAATATCTATTTAAAGATTATGTTAAAAAATTATTGAAATGTGTTTCACCCAAATTTTCTGTGAACACCTTAAAGAACATCATAATAGAGACTTCGAGAACCCGGTATTGCTACTTGATTATAGCAACATCTGCAAACGTACGAGTAAATAATTATTTCAATGTATTGTAGTACTGTTCAGCTAATTGATACATTTTTCAAAGAAATTCGCAAAAGCAATTAATTGAATGAAAATAGCATCACTAAAATAAAAGAAATTAATTGACATTTGATTTGGAAGCAATGAAATTTCAAAGACTTCGAGCACAGTGATATGAAAAAAACATTTTATAGAATAAGCCGGTGAAAACAATCTAAAAAATACTTTTTCAAACTTGACACACAATAAGTTTCTAAAACAGGAAATCCCAGGGCACTACATGGAGTATGCAAAATATGAGGAGATGTTTTGTTTATATTCAAGAATGTAGTTATACTTAATTATTTCAAAAGTGTATATAAAAAACAATATAAATTGAAGGAGCAAACAATTGCGTTTAACATTCCTGGTAACTCCTAAGTTACAAAATTTTTCTCTCAATCCGCTGCAGAAACTGCGAAAATGAGTACGGTAGGTGATAGTAGTCCAAACCATACATGATCGTACCCAAATAAAACAAATCCTCATCTGAAACCTGTGAGTACATAAACTTAAGTTCACTTATATTAGAAACAAATGGCTTAAATTTAAAACGAGGATCTATGCCGAAATCGGGGAACCCAGTCTTTACAAGAGATGGTATTTCTTCGAATAATACGACATAATCCAATTTCATCATGCAGATTCGACAATGAACTACTTGTGATGCCCAGTGCCGCCATGTCCAGGCAGGAACGTTGAATTCAGAGGTTTCTAAATGGAATGCGCCTCCTTTTAACTTGTGAATATGAATTATAAAGGAAACAAAATCACCGAAAGAAACATTCTGTGGGAATACAGGTGGTTTCAGTTTAGCCAAAGGGGCAAACGGTGTATGAAATCTAGCGTAATTTGCAACATAGTTTGCAAAACCTTTCCAAGGTCCACAAATTCCATGTTCATTTTTAAATGGCAATTTTTGAGTTTGTCTTTGTAAGCTGATACAAGT
This sequence comes from Hofstenia miamia, assembly GCA_900660155.1. Lineage (NCBI taxonomy): Eukaryota > Metazoa > Xenacoelomorpha > Acoela > Hofsteniidae > Hofstenia > Hofstenia miamia. The sequence goes on along the minus strand of CABFPE010000021.1, from coordinate 364,160 downwards.
CGTTCTAGTGGTTCTCGAAGAACAGCAATTTTCTTATATTGCTTTGCATTCGTTATAGGTGAGCGGAATGTTGTGTAAGTGATACTTGAATTCGTTAGCGAGTGTTTGAAAAATGAACTACCAGCTTTTAAAACAAGACACAAAAATACTTTTTTTTCATTAAGAATATGTACTTGACTTGCAACAAGATTCACATTATTAGAATTCCAATTTCCACATTTAGTATTTATTTCATCAGCTAATTGATAACCGTTAATGGAGGTTCCTCTTATACTTGGAATCTTTTCCTTCAGTTTAAAGAAGATAATGATGCACAACACCAGTGCACTCCAAAGAACTATCCTCACAAACCTCATGGTTAAATATGTTTTCAAGACATCTGTGAATATAATTTAAATAGAAAAAACAAACATTACAATCATTTTAGGAAGCGACACATGTATTTGAAGAAAAATAGATAATAATAATTTCCATTATAAAAAATAAGTTGACCAATGCGCTTACGTTGGCTAAAACGCTTAAAATTTTTCCAATAAAATCAGAATGAAATGTATTGGGTCAATATTGTAAAAAGCTGAACCTTAGTCGAACTTTGCTTGATTTACCATATTTGTTTTGCAAGAGTACTTTTTTACTTTAGCCTTGTCCCTTTTTTTGGTATTTCCATGTTTCGTTTATCATGTTGCGTTTTTTCTTACACAGTGCCTAAGGTAAGAGTCAGAATTAGGAACTTCAAAATTTGGCCCGAAAATACGTTTTTCTGCGCCGAATTCGGCAGATATACTCAGTTTTCGGCAAGAAAAATGATGTTTTCAGCAGAACACATATATTTTCAATTTAAAGTTTATTATTGTATTTAAGAAAAATAAGTTTTTTCATAGTTTCTTCTAACATGTTTGGTCTAGCTGAAATAACGGCTTTAAAGATGGAAAAAGCCGTTCACTATCAACACTTGTGCACTTCGCATGTTGAAAGATTCTAATGTCTAATGTTTTTACCACAAACCCTTGCGATTTCTTAATAGCTGTTGTGAGACCACTGTTTTTTTCTTTGACCTGTTTAAATTTTTCAAGTGCCTTTTTTCCAATAGGATTTCCAAACATTTCTGCATCCAGCAGTTCTTGCATAATGGTATCTAGATGATTTGAAAACTTCAGGACACTAAAATATTTTTTTCTTATTTCAAAATTGCAAACCGAACAAACTGCAAGCTGTCCATCAATCCCATTTCTCTCACAAATCTCGCTGTCGTTCATGGTGGTAAAGGCAACTTTTGAACATTCGTCTCCATGAACTGCTAAAAATTTTTGCAATATATCCCAATTTTTTGTGCTAAACGAAATACAGACTAACAAGGTTCCCCAGAGGGTATCAACAGGAATGGGAAAGGTTTCATTGACTAAATTGTTAAAAGTTTTCCATTGATACCTACGAATGCCACTTCTAAGAACTTTTGTCAGCCTTTTGCTAAGCACTTGCACAGTGGATTCTGACTGATTATCCAAAATTTCTGCTGCAACCCGTCACAAAATGTGTGAAACACAAATAAAATGGAAAAGTACTTTGTAAAGATTGACCTGCAGAAACATTGTAAAACACACCGTCGCTCAAAAATATACTGAAATTTTCAAATTATTCAAGAGCAACAATTTTTGATAAAGCAGATACAATTTTTTGTTGAACAATGGCTGAATTTGCCGTACGATAACCCCAGGGTAATATACAGTAAATAAGGTTGATTACTGGTAACAGAATATTCACCTATAAGAATTGCACAGTGCTTGCCACCACAATAATCTGCTTCGTCAAAAGTGATGTAAAAATAATAAACTGGTCAGCAATATCTGAAACTTTTGTGTATAGACTTTCAAAGCGTAATTATAACGTAGAGTATTTGAACAATGAAACTTTTGCTGGAAGGTAACATCTAAAAATGTTTGAAATGTTATGTTGTTAAAAGCATCCAAAGGAAGTCTTGCGTCAAGCCAAGCATCTGTCAAATTGTGGAAAATAATTTCAGTTACTTGACCATAGAGTTTGACAAAACATGAATTCTGTATTGTCGTTGTTTCAATTCAATACATTTTTGATGTTTTGGACTATTAACATAATCACAAACATGGTTTGTTTTGGCAACTATAAAAGAAGTTGTACAAAAACCACAAAGGACAATAAGACAATTAGTTTCTTCTTTGATAATCTTTAAAAAACTACGTTTGGATAATTCCAGAAGAACTTTTGTTCTAGGCATAACTTCTAGAAGATAAAATATATAAACAAATCATGTGAGCCATTGCGTTTTATCTATTACACTAGTAAACAAAATTTTTGCTAGTTGCTACTTACAACCTAAAATGTGTCCTAAGGTGAATTGTGGCTGCTGATTCCGAATCTGAAATTACTTTTGCTCTATCACGTATCAATTTTCAGTTATTTAAGAAAAATCTGCAGAAACTTCATTTTTTTCACCATATTTATTTTCTATCAGACAAAGATAGTCAAATGCTTATTAGAGATAATGTCCAAGAACACCACTTATTTCACAAACTAACGAGTTTAAAAACAGCAAACTATAGTTATGATACCTAAAACCTAACTCCCATTGAAATTGCAGTAAAAACTCAATTAAAAGTGTTTGGCTCTTTTTGCTTGGCGTTTGTGCTCTGTGTCAATTTCACTCTGCAAAGACCAGCAGTAATTTGCCAACATAATTCCGTTATTCTTCCCTGATATCCGTTTTCCAATTCCTTGATTTCTTTGTTAAAGTGTTCGCCATGTTCATCACTAACTTCACCCATGTTAGAGGGGAAGAAGTCAAGATGGGAGTGAAGGAAGTGAATTTTAAGTGACATTCTGACACTGAGATTTTTCTACATAAGATTTAATATAAAATTGTATGAGCAAGTGGTAAACCATTTGACAAAAATCTGAGGACGAATTGCTCTTCGTTAATTTTAGTGAAAACACGCAGACTAGTCTATGTGAATTTGAATTTTACAAGCGACAGGTATTTGTTTCGATTTATAGTATAAATAGAAGCAACTTAGTGTGAGATTGATGAAGTATATTCTTTGAAACCAACTTACTTTACTGTTTGTTTACAGTTTGATTATTTAATTATAATGCATAGCTAATTGGTTAATGTAAAGTAGAGGTCAGGATTCCACGACGGGAAAAATTCAAGGTTCTACGCCCCTGACAACAAAATACATTTAAGTTAGGTGTACGATTAAGGTATTTTCCCCATCTTGTTCGCTAGCTATCTTATGCTTTCACTAATGCATATAGTAATAAATTTGGTTAGCCAAATGTAGGGTATATAATAACTTTTTAGATCCAAATTGTTGACTATAAATTGACTGATAATGTGACCTTAGATATGTTTACCTATATATTTGCTATTACTAAATTTAGGCTAAGAAGCTGCTACCTAGTTGTGAATTGAATAATTATTTACTGATAGTTTTGCGTAATGGTCATTATTAACTGTCGTAATCTTATTATCTAACTATTTGTTATGTATTGATCAGCTAGTGTCATTCCAGGCTGCATAACACAAGAGGGTTCTATTCAATCATTTACTTTATACAATAACACACAATCACGGGAGAGAGAGAAGTCGCGTTGTGTAATGCATATTATTAGCACCACTTTAGGCTAGGTTCCACATAATAATGTTCATTGAGCTGAGTGTTGGCGAAACATCAAAGTAGATGTCAAAGTGGATTAATTGGTGATATGGAGAAAAGCGTCGGGAAGATGCCCATTGGAGAGGAAAACTTCACCTAAATAGTGAATGGTGGTTAAATCATTAATTATAGTTAAGGAGATACAGCCATTTATTGTTATGAGCAGTTATTAGTTAGGTTCCTTCCCACCAAACACATTGGAAATTGATTTAATTTGTTTGTAATTGGGCCTGGAAGGAAATTCTACACTTGATAGAAAATTTTTGACAATGTTATATTTATGATTGCCCAAAAAGTCTTGCACTACCATGCAAAATTGTTGTCAAGCTGCTTTTTCCAAGGGATTCAAATTTTCACAAAACCTCCCATCTTCAGAGAAATGTAAAATTCCCAAAGCAGTAAAAAGGCCACCAATATTGCTACATTGGCAAATATTGTCTTACACAGAAAAATATTCTTGAAGAAGCATGTGTCTTGTGTGAAAATAAGAACTTTTCACTTTTTTTTGCATAAGATTCCATTGCTTCCATCTTGAGGCAAGAAGTTCCGATTTTTCCTTGGTTAATCCCAAGTCTCAGAGACAAAATCATTTAAGTCATATTGATCCAATAAATGAGGAATTCCAGTGGGTTGGAATGAATGAGGTTCTTCATCAAATGCTGAAAAGATATTTGCAGAGCTTTGTGATGCTGGTAAGGTATCACTTGATTCTTCAGTTGAGCTTTTACTACATTCACCAAAGTTGGACTTTGGGTTGACATTGGGTTTTAAGTGACCATTCATAAAACTTGGGTTAAAAACACAAAACTTGGCTTTAAAAAAATTGTAATTATTTACAAAAATTACAGAAAAAAATAAATTGCTTTTTATTCCACAAAACTAATTGGCCCATAATTTGCCCAATCAACACTGTACAGCATCATAATACTTCTCTTTGCAGATCTCCTCAACCATAGCTAACTACTTCTGCAAAATATGTTTCTGTGTATAATTTGATAAAACTGACTTACCTTAAGTCTTTTCTTACTAGTCACTGAAGTTTCTGCTTGCTACGCATCTTTGCGTTGTTTTTTTCCAGCAACAACATCAATTTTGTTGGAGTTCATAGCCAAGAATAGTTGTGAATCACAGGCTGTTTCCTTCAACCTAGCTCATAAATCTGAAAAAATTAAAGACCCATGCGGCCATTTTCTCTGACTAGTTCTTCCAACAAAGTTTCTAATATGATGTTGTTTACATTGAGGTTGCTTTCATGGCATTTAGTCCAGTCTAAGAAATGCATCCTTAGCATGAGCACACCATCAGATTTTTCATCATTGGTTAACTCCTTGTGTTGGTTAATTGTAGGATTGAGCGTATTGACACACTTATATAGATCTGAACTGAAACTATGTGACAACTGCTCTTTCAGGATTTCACAACATATTCCACAAGTGCAGCACTGGAAATGTTTTGACACACCAAGCAGCTCAGATGCAAGCACAGCAGGGTTTGCATCATTAGATTGAACATGATCTGTTGACACTCCTAAGAGTTCTGTAACAATGAGATCCCTTTCAATGTTCATCCAGTGGTAATAATAGTAGTACCAAAACCAAGTATTGATATGTATTCCTTTAGCTCCAGAATGCTCCACCACGAATCAATCAAAGAATTCCAGCATATCTCACACCATCTCAAAATGGATTTAGGATGCTCAACACCTACAGCTTCTTGCAGCTGTTTCAAATGAGAAGTAGCCTCCAGTGATTTTCAAATCTCACTGTGCACTCTGTCTAACGTTTGCTTTGCCTGTATCACTTCATGTATCTGCTGAACAATGTATTTAACAACAAGCTGCATGCTGTGTGCAGTGCATCACAGAATAAAAACTCCACCAACAATCTATGGGTTGTCAATGAACTGATGTAACTCATTGTCATTGTGTACTTCCTCAAACTTTTTGAAGAAACTTCTAATGCTTTTTTGCATTGAGGTGCATTGTCAGGCACTAGACAAAATACATTCAACCAATTGTCTTACAGAAACTTTATTCTTGAATCAGCTCTCTCTTTCCATAGTTCTCAATCACTGAGATTGGATACTTTTCAAGTAAAAAGTATGTCCTTCCACTCCAAATGAAAAATTCAAGTGATGCTGTCAATTCATTGTACCTCAGTCTAGTAAAAGATTCACATTTTTTCCTGCGTATTTTGTCATCAGTGTTTTCTTAGTTTCAGTGGCAGGCTTCATTGTCTGCATTGATAGTGATTTCCTTTTAAAGCCTTTTAGAACTGATGGAACAAATGCTTGACGGAAATATTTGCCATCTATAGCTCTAAAAGACCAAGAATTTTCAGCAAATGCCATTACAATGTTATTTTTTGCTGTTAATCAACTGACATTGATTGGAAAAATTTATCCAAAGTAGTAATTTGCAAAGTGGACTGTTGAATTCGGGAAAATTCATTTTGGTGACAAGACCTCATATGGGTTATGTAGCTATTCTTTCTGTAATTGGGTCATTTGATGACTGACTTACATAGTTTGCACAAAGGATATGGAAATTTGTCATTATTCTTACCTTTCTCATAAAAAAACTCATTAAGCTCACTTCCTTTCAACTTCTCATCAATGAAAGAAACAACTAAAATGTTACACAGTGCATAACAGCAAGGTGTGTTATTATAATTTTGTGACCTGACAACTGAAGTTTAATAGGGCATGAAAACAAACATCCAATCAAATTCCAACTGGAAACAACTGCTACATCGTGAAAATATTAAGACAGCAGCACGATTACTACTAGCTGGATTACCCTTGGGTAAGCAAACCCAAGCTTAGTAACCCTGGTCTTGGGTTTTAAATGTTAACCCCAATTTTTAGCCAGATTAAGCCAACATTACAGTTTTTACAACAGATGTGGGGAGCTTAATTCTTGCCCTTTATTTGATACAGGAATTAAAGCAATTATTATTATTATTATTATTATTGCATTTCACAGCTTCATGCTGGTATTCCTCTCAGCTCGGGGAACTCACCAATTCCCAGGGAGGCTGAGAGTTTTCCTTAGGACTCTAGCTGTTCCTAACAATGCAGCCTTCTGTGCTACTGCTCCTTCCCATTTTGGTACTGCCAACTCCTCCAAGTATCTCCTATGCTTCTTACTCACTGCTCTTAGTGCTCCTACTACTACTGGGACTACTTCAACCTTCTTTAACTTCCACAGCCTTTCTATTTCCTCTGCCAACTCCCTGTACTTGCCTATCTTCTCTTTCTCCTTGTTTTCTACATTCCTGTTTTTTGGTACAGCTATGTCTATCACTGTTCCTAATCTTTTCTCTTTGTCCACTACTACTATGTCTGGCCTTCGTGCTTCTATCACCTTGATTGTCTGTATGTTGAAGTCCCACAGTATCTTAACTTTCTTATTTTCTATGACTCCCTGTGGCTTATGCTCAAACCACTTGTCTCCTGCTTCTAACCCATGCTGCATGCTCAAACTCCAGTGAACCATTCTTCCCACCTTCTCGTGCCTGAACTTATACTCATTCTGTGCCAACTTCTCACACCCTGCTATCAGATGATCTACTGTCTCCGCCTCTTTCTTACATAGCCTACACTTATCACTTACTTCTACTCTTCTGTCTATATGCTTCTTCACCCAGTTTGTTCTTATTGCTTGCTCCTGTGCTGCCATTATTAGTGCTTCTGTTTCTCTCTTCAGTCCTGCCTTCTTTAACCACTTGTTGCTCTCTTCTCTATCACACTTTTCTGTGTTCCTCCAAAATTCTCCATGCATTGCCTTCTGCCTATACCTTGTTTGNAGCCTACACTTATCACTTACTTCTACTCTTCTGTCTATATGCTTCTTCACCCAGTTTGTTCTTATTGCTTGCTCCTGTGCTGCCATTATTAGTGCTTCTGTTTCTCTCTTCAGTCCTGCCTTCTTTAACCACTTGTTGCTCTCTTCTCTATCACACTTTTCTGTGTTCCTCCAGTATTCTCCATGCATTGCCTTCTGCTTATACCTTGTTTGTCTCTCTGATTCCATCCTACTCTGGTATATCTTCTTTCCTTCACTCTCAGTTCTTATCTTCTTTAACTCCTTAGTGACCTCTAGTAAGGACCCCTTAGGTTACTTTTCTACATATTCCTTTAGCCCTAGTGCTTCAGCTTCTACAGTCTCCTCCACACTGAGCAGCCCTTTCCCTCCCTGTCTAATTCCCTCAGTTCATTCTTGTTCCACCTAACTATTCCTTCCGAATATCTCAACACTGGTATCGCCCACGTATTAATTGCCTTTATGCTGTTCTGTCCATTCAATGCTGACTTCTGTAATACCTTCCTTACTCTCCTCTTGTACTCTTTCCTTTGCCTCATCTTCATTTCCACGTGATCTGTTCTGTCCTTCTCTATTACTCCTAAGTACTTGTACCCCTCCTTGACTTCCTCAATCTTATCCCCACTGCTTGTCCTCAAACCCTCCCCATCCACACACTTGCCTCTAGTCATTGTCACTGCTGCACACTTTCCTAATCCAAACTCCAACCCTGAATCTCTGCTTGCCTTCTCCAATGTCTCCACTTGCTTCTGCAACATCTTCCTTGAACNCATTCAATGCTGACTTCTGTAGTACCTTCCTTACTCTCCTCTTGTACTCTTTCCTTAGCCTCATCTTCATTTCCACGTGATCTGTTCTGTCCTTCTCTATTACTCCTAAGTACTTGTACCCCTCCTTGACTTCTCAATCTTATCCCCACTGCTTGTCCTCAAACCCTCCCCATCCACACACTTGCCTCTAGTCATTGTCACTGCTGCACACTTTCCTAATCCAAACTCCAACCCTGAATCTCTGCTTGCCTTCTCCAATGTCTCCACTTGCTTCTGCAACATCTTCCTTGAACTAGCATACATCTTAAGGTCGTCCATGTACCACAGGTGACTCACTGCTCTACCATTCTTCTCCATCTTATACCCTATGCCTGTCTCCTTTAACTTTTCTGTGATAGGTATCAAGCTAACTACAAACAGTAGTGGCGCTAAGCTGTCTCCCTGGAATATGCCTCGCCTAAACCTCAGCCTGTGCCCATCTATCTCAGTCTGCCACTTTTCCATCGCCTTCTATTATTATTATTATTATTATTATTACATCTCACAGCTTCATGCTGGTTTCCCTCTCAGCTCAGGGAACTCACCAGTTCCCAGGGAGTCTGAGAGCTTCCCTCAGGACTCTAGCTGTTCCTAACAATNTTGTCACTGCTGCACACTTTCCTAATCCAAACTCCAACCCTGAATCTCTGCTTGCCTTCTCCAATGTCTCCACTTGCTTCTGCAACATCTTCCTTGAACTAGCATACATCTTAAGGTCGTCCATGTACCACAGGTGACTCACTGCTCTACCATTCTTCTCCATCTTATACCCTATGCATGTCTCCTTTAACTTTTCTGTGATAGGTATCAAGCTAACTACAAACAGTAGTGGCGCTAAGCTGTCTCCCTGGAATATGCCTCGCCTAAACCTCAGCCTGTGCCCATCTATCTCAGTCTGCCACTTTCCCATCTCCCTCTCTAGAAACTCAACCCATTTCTGTGAAACTCTATTAGCCTCTAACGTCTTCAATACCCACTTATGTGAAATGCTGTCATATGCCTTCCTGTAGTCTATCCATGCCATTGCCAAGTTTGTCTTCTACAATTCTCCACCACTGTTATTATTATTATTGTTATTATTATTATTATTATTAAATGGATTTTACCTATATATGAGAGACTGGAATTACGCTTAAGAGCAGCCGCCAATTCTGCGACACCTTCATGTGTAATTTGGTTGCTTCTCAAATCCAAATACTCCAAAGTGTTATTAGACGCTAAACCCTGAGAGAAAACAGCCATTGAACTCTCCCACATTCCAATACCGTTCCACTCCAAAATTAATCTATAAAAATCCATGAAAAGTCATATTCAAATGTCATTGATTGTGCTGCAAATCAGCAAGCGTTAATTATATGACGTCACGCGGGGACATTCTTATACATTTTCATTATTTGATGAAATAAAGAAATTTATTATATATATATATATATATTTCTACAAGTATTGCTGTAAATTTACATCCATCCCCATCCCTAGACTGTATATTAAATTTTAACCCACGCATCACGAATATACTACACCTGTTTTTAATAAATCTTCTTATTGGGAAAAGTATTTCATTAATAATACAGCTAAGATTTGGAACAACTTATATAATGGCATAAAACCTGCAAAAACTTATACAATTTTCAAACGCAAACTTATGCACAATTTATTAAGTCACCAAGCAATAATAGAATTATCAAAAACATACATGGGAATAATTTAGGATAACTTAATTGTAATTGTGTTTGTTAACCATATATATAATAAGCAAAATTATTGCATATTTCTTAAAAAAACTACAAACTATAGTAAAATAAAAATACAAAATACAAATAATNTAATTGTAATTGTGTTTGTTAACCATATATATAATAAGTAAAAATTATTGCATATTTCTTAAAAATACTACAAACTATAGTAAAATAAAAATACAAAATACAAATAATAGTAATTACTTAGGGGGCATTCATAAATAATCGGACAATATTCCTAAGGTATTTGATGTTACTAATAATACTGAATTTTGTACTTGTCGAGAATTATTACTAAACATCTTTTTGTTTGTATCACTGAATTGGAATTAATTGCTTATAAATTTTAGGGAATGCTTGATATTGTATTAGATTGGAGCAAGAATATTATACGAAGATTTCAATTACTTTACACATTTGTGCTTATCATTATAACTTAATGTTCGTAAAGCCGATTTGTATATCTTTGATAATGAAGTCCTGCTTCGAGATTATAATCTTTGAAATAAGAAACAAAAGTACAGAAATTGACTCAAAACAAAAAAATTGATAAGTTGCAAGTGAAAAATTGCCTAAATGATGATAAAGATATTTGACACCAAAAGACATTTTTCTTACTTTCGAGGTTAAGAACTACTTGATAATTTGTTTTAATTGTGATATTTTTAGAGATGCATTTTTGCGATTTTGATGAAAAAATAATATATTGAGTCTTTTCTGCGTTGATTTTCAGTTTATTGCTGCCAAAATATAAAATAAGAATTTTCAACATCAGTGTTAAGATCTTTAGTAGCTTCAGAAGCATCTTGTAATGTTCTTGAAATAAAAACGAATCAATTAGGTACTATGTTCGAATGTATGTCTTAAGAGACATACCATAATTTACAAGCAATTGTTTTAGCTTTGATACCGAGCATAATATATCTACTGACCTTTTTAAGCTATGGTTATGTCTAAATAATCTTCCGAGAGCTTCTGCACTTGAAGATCTTAAATTATTGCCCTAAATATAATTGATTGATAATATAAGTATGAATAAAAAATTACCTTTAAATCCAATTCCTTAACAAACTGATTTTGACAAAGGCCATTAATAATAAAAGTTCCACCTAAACATGATCAATATGTAAAATTATTACATTAATTATTATTACATTATTACTAATCTATACTAGCACTATGCAATCATAGTTTTTGTGGACATTAAGATATGATTAAAACAAATCACCGAAAGAAAGTGCGATTTTAATGATGAGTAAAAAACCTAATCCTGACCTTCATCACTTAAAACGCAATCATTCAGTTTGACAGAGACAATGATGTTATCCTTCGCAAGTAAATGTCCAATTATTTGACAGCTTTCTATACTGATGGACGATCCATTCAAATCAAAAGTAGGTTTTTCGGGAATTGACGGCACTCTTTCCAGTGCATCTATGACGGCATCATGTGGATGAGAATCGTAGGTTTTACAGAATCCCAAATATCTACGTTTTAAATCTAATTTTGACTTCATTTTTTCTGAAACAATGGAACATAATATTATAGAAATATTGGTTTATTGCATATAAATTTACAACTATAAAAAAATTTTTAAAATTTTTTTTCCAAAATTATATAATAAAAAATGTTTTAATAATAAACTTGAATTTAACATTGAAAGTATAACATAGCGTTGTGTACTTAGTTTTCATATAAATACTAAAGAACTACAACAAGCAAAATTTGATATTAGCCAATTGGTAATTTGAATCAGTATTCGGATTACTATATAGAAAGTATAACCATGTATAATGCATTAAATGGAGTTACAATTTGAAACGTTCTCTGTAATAACAGCTTTAGTGTACTGTTTGGTTACGTTGGAACAGTACTGATGACCTAATGAATTTTTCAAAGCCTTGAACCTAAGTAAACTAGAGTGGGTTTCGCCCTCTGAAAAGTGTCAAACACAAACTCTATTTACTAAAACACACACAAACTTAGCACACAAATCGGAACTAAATATTGAACAGCATAAAAAAGCAGAAATGAAAGAGAACAAATAGTAAACAACCAGAAACACGTTACGAACTTGTAACTTAAATAGTAATTAACAACTAAAATTAACAAAGAAACAGAATCCCAGCCAATGATGATGCCACAATATTTTTTAAATAGTTTGCTAATTTTGGGTTAAATAGTTGTCATGCCCACATGGAAACATGATTCCAATAGGAATAATAGAATTGGGATATCAACATAACTGACGTCTATAAAACTATACATTTAACTCAAATTTTTTTTGAAATCTAATGAATTAAATTTTTATCCAACTACTTAACTTGTAGATATCATCTAGGCAAAACCTACCACAAGAGGGATATCAAAAGGTTCACTTTTTGCACTTTCGTGTTAAATATGCCGTGATTTGTTCTCAATTACTCCAATATACAATCCCAATATTTTTCCAAAATTGAATCACATTTCGGAATGTCGATTAAATAATTGAGTTTTCCTGATGAACTAAAATAGCATCACCTACAAATTTCAGCGTAATTAAAATACATGTATTTGTCTAAAAGCACTCCATAATGTTAGAAATATTAGACCATACTAAGTATATTTGATTACGTACCTGCAGTATTTGTAAACTAAAAATCGTTAACCAGCCATGCACCATTTATACATGCATTAAATCTTACATATTTTTTATTGTTAAGTCAGCATTTAAATTCAAATCTGTATAGTAAATGAAAATGTATGATTAATATGATTATAATTATTAATCAAATATAGAAACATTTCAGAATTATATAATAGCATTGTTATAATTTCTGACTATCGCTATTTGTTCAAGGAAATAAACTAACTTACTCATAAATATATATGTTAGGGTGGTCTTTAAAATATGATGTATGACTGATACCTTGCACACTTTCACTTTGTTCTATCCTTGGACCGAATCCTTGTGATGCAATTTGAGCCAAATCGAATAAGATATAAGTAGTATCTCAACATTTTCCCTATATAGTCTCAGATTTCGCCTCATTAAAGCTCCTTTTATTCAAACAACTTGCTCTAAAAAGTGAAAGAAGCTATAGAGGACTAATGAACAAAACAACGATCTGATTTTTTAGTTTCCTTGATTTTAGCCTTGTGATAATCTACTTAACAGATTATCACAATGTAGATCAATTACGTTATATTTTTTGCTATGGTTCACATGTTGCATTAGAAATACAAGAAACTTTCACAAATCTTATCTTTTTAGTTGCAAAAGGATTGGTCCTTTCAAACAGTTTGGGTATTTTTTTCGATGTTCTGAAACAACAGTGAGTAAATAATGGAGCTGTTCTTCATCCTGCGTCAGTTTTGCATTAAATGTTTGAATAAGGCCCACGCCACGTTCTGCTTTGTCATTTGAACCGCACAGGAGAAAGACACGTCTCCTTGCATATTCAAAATTATCTAAGTCTTTGCATTCAGATTGACTTACAGAAAGGAATTAGTCTGAGAGTTGAAAATCTCGAAAGAAGGATTTGAACGTCGTGTTGTGACATCGGACAAAGTTTTCTCTAATGTGAAAATTAGATATTAAAAATAACCAAAACTAATACAGTGACCAATTTATCAAATAATTTTGTCATGTTTTGTTTCATTTCAATGGAAATTAAGAATGTGATTGATTAATCAAATGATGAGTGAAAGATCAATTGGCTGTGATTGCCAATTTAAAATCGCATGGTTGATTGACAGGTCGGCTTTCTTGCTAAATAATTATTACCAATTATCAAATTGCTTGATGGACGATATGAGAAATTTTAAAACATTTTGTGACATCAAAGCATACTAATAACCCAATGAAATACAAGTTTTATAAATATTCATTATATAAAAGAAACCCATTATGTCCGTTTTATTCAGTAAAATTATGTAATTTTCAGATAATGACGAGATTTATAAAAAGTTTTCTGATGTGATGTTAACACAAGAAGCTATTGACTCCCCATTGTTTTAGCAGTAAAGTTCCCCCGACTCACTCCAAAGCAAAAGTCGTTGTCTCTTGTCCGAAGAAGATTAGCTATTGTTAAACGCAAAAATCTAAAAAGAACCTACTAGCTAGAAATGACATAGCGTCTTCTCCAGTTCTTAAACAAACCCGAAACAGAAAAAGGGTCATTCGACGGTAAAAGCAGCCCTCAGGAAAAAGTTGTGTTGTATGCCCAAGGAAATATCGCGGAAGAATGCGGGATCATATTAAATATTCCCACGTAACAATATACCTCAAAATGAAATATTTCCTCTTTGACTACTTTCGTACACGCAATTGTAAGTATGTACAGGAGAACACAAACTGCATGGCTAGGTTTGCTAATAGACGCCATCCAAAGAAAGTACTTCAACTAATGCGATTGAAGCTGATGCTCCAAAATGTTGGCAATACAAGACGAGTGTAAAGCCCCGTTTACACTGGTTCAACTTGAGGAATTCGTCAAGCGAATTCAATGGCGCATGGACGTGTTTACACCTATTCCTCATGTTGATTTCATTTGACGATTTCAATATTGAAAGCTCCTATTTACATTGGTTCCTTTTTCGTTGATATTTATCAAACAATTTAAAAGAATAATAACCTAACGTCAGTCATTTACTAATCTGTTTATTATACAGTTTAATTAGATTTCAGTTATGCCCCCAATTTCGCTGTCCGACCTCAAAAATTTGAGCGATGCCCAATTTGCCTCCGCTGTTGGTGGTCTGAAGAAGGACGCCATCATTTCGTTGTTGCGCCAAGCGGTCACTGCTCTCTCTACCCCGACTCCGTTCTCCAATGATGGCCCTGGCGTCATATCATCCTTATCTGAATCCCTCACAAAGCTTTCCTCTGATGTCTCCTCACTACAATCCCAAATGTTCTCCTACAGTGCTGCTGCCTCACGTTCTGTCTCATCTCTCCCCAGTCATCCTGCTCCGAGTTTCACACCCGCGCTTGCTCCTCCTCCTGCTCTACCGCATCCTCCTAAGCAGTCCATCCCTTCATCTACTAACCGTAATCGTCCTCGTCCAGTTTTTGTTAATTAAATTACTAAGCCAATAATTTTATGGTAATGGCTACCTTAATGCAGTTAGTGTCAATGCCTGGTTGCTTTACTTAAACAAATCAACAAACACTTTACAAGATTGAGTTTAAGTCAGTTACAACTTAACATGAGTGCACGCACTGAGCTAAAGTAAGGTACACATAATTAGTTCCAATTGAGCTGAGATGGTGCAGTGGATGCAGTCATTGTTCATGAAGGAGGGGAACTGTGTTGTGGAGATCAGCTTTGGGCAGTAGCCCACAGAAGAACTGAAGAGGAAACGTCACACGGCTCCATCA
>CABFPE010000021.1:300070-316159 GCA_900660155.1 Hofstenia miamia | reverse complement strand
TGTTATGCTTAGCACAAACATGTATTGAAATTGGAGCTAAATTTTCAAATGTAAACGTTAGAAACATTTGGTATGGTCGAAATACCATTCGAAGTAATGTGGTTAAAGCCTTTGATGATTTACAGACAAAGCTAAAGGAGATAGTTTCTCACCACTCTAAGGAAGGAGAGTTAGCGCAACCACAGATCTTTGGACAGATGATTATGTCAAGCGATCTTATCTTGACTTCACAGTCTTTTGGGTAAGTGAATCGTGGGAACTGAAGCATCAAGCTCTATGCTGCAAATTTTTTGAGGATGATAGAAAAACAGCTGCAAATATTGAAAAAGAGTTAATGGATATATTTACCTGCTTTGGTATGGTCATCAGCGACACGCCTGTTACTACTGATGCTGGGAGCAATTTTGTGTGTGCTCTTGCACAACAGCTGCGCTACCAGTGCATAGCCCATCGGTTATCAACAGTGCTCAGCGATGCATGGCACGATTGTATCAATCACTTGTCATCTTTTAAGGCTTTTGATAGTTCTGTTCGTGATTTACTAGCATATGTCCATCATACAAGTGGTATCCAGGATAAATTGCCTATCACGCTAAAAAAGTACAGTGATACTCGACCTTGGAGGGGTTATTATAATGTTCATAATTCGCTTTATGTCTCATATGAAAAACTACGGCAAGCTCTTGAACAAAGAGATGAACTACATCGAATTATGGGAATATCGCCGGAATTGTTGAAACAAATTGTAACTTTTTTTAAGCAGTTTAACTCAGTGTATGATCGACTTGAAGCTGCCTTAGAGCCTAATTTACAGTACGTTGTACCTACTTACTATCTCATTGTGAACAATTTTTGTGAAGCATCTAGTGAAGATTTAGCCCCAGTGAAATTTATGAAGCAATGTGTCATTCAAGGAGTAAACAACAAATACTGGTCATCTACGACAGATCTCCACATATTGGCCTGTGCTTTGGATCCAACATTCCGTCACTTTTCATTTATTAATGTAACCACAGATAAAATGGACTTTATTGCTAAATGTAAAAATGCACTTACTGCATTTTTTAATTTTTTTGAACAACGTTATTGCAATACAGATGAGCCATCTCAAAAAAGAGCCCATTTTGATGTAGCAGCAGATGATCCGTTTCAAGCTTTGCGAAACGTCAGTAGTAGACCGCCCATGTCAGGTGAATCATCTACCAGTAGAACATTATTTATTGCAGATGTTCACAAAGAGTTTGACAATTACCTTTCCAACTCATTTGAAACTGGTGATTTTAAAAAATCAAATCCACTATCCTTCTGGAGAAAGAAAGTTTTGGAATTTCCACTACTTTCCGCAATTGCGCGAAAAGTTTTTGTCGTTCAGGCTGCTAGCGCTGAATCAGAGCGACATTTCTCTGCAGCAGGGCGAATTGTCACATGTGACCGAGCACGACTCACAAGTGACGTTGTAGAGTCACTCGTTGTAATGAAGGAGGCAATGGAAAACAATATATATTAGCATTATCTAGCCCTATACACACTCATTTTGTTTTTAAATACATTTTTGATACATACTCTTTTTTTGCTTTAAAATATGTCATATATATATATATATATATATATATATATATATAAAATATATGTGAAAAACAACTAACAATTATTACTTTTAAGAAGTTGTTTTTTCTATATGGCATTGGGAAAAAGTGAGAAAAAAAATTAGGTAATTTCGTTTTAAATCTTTGAATAGTTTGAGTAGAGATTTTTCATATTATACTTAGAAGCAATAATTGTTATGACCTTTCTAAGTGGTTGACCTAAACAATAGGTTTTATTATTGGAACAGTAAAAGGAAATTATCGAATGTGGTCATTTTCAAACTGGTCTGGTACAATTTTACTTAGAATAGGTCTGTTAATGCTGATGTTGAAAATAGTTCTAAGTGGGAGATATTGCATTCAACCAAAGCAATCACAAACTTTTTTGTGGAATTTGAACTTCAACCTACATGTATGTAGGCATTAGGTTATAATGGGTTAGTACTTAAACAATTCATAATTTAGATTACTATCCGAAAGGCTTTTTTCACCTGTATTTTATTGGTTGTTACATATATTGGGTTTAAATTATGGAAGGGCATCAAGATTAGAAGCAAACTACCATGGTTTCCTGGGTTTTATTACCCAATTCTTGGCAACTACAAATGCGATTTTAATGAAGAAAAACTTGTGCATAAACTACTTCAGTTGCAAAGAGAGAAAAATTCTGATGCAATTACAATTAGCATGCCATCCTTTAATACTTACAATGTCATCATCACAGAGTATAAATTGGCAAAGGTATTTGCTATATATTGATTGCAACTTGGTTTGAAATTTTAATGCTAAATTAGTAAGAATGACTAGAGCATGTTTAGATAATTAAATTTGGAAAATTCATACAAAGTCATTTCACTTAAAATTAAAATTTTCAGAAATATTTATAATTATTTAGTCAGAAATTTTGTAGCTGCTAGCAATTGTGCCTAACATTTCTGGCAATAACTAACAGATATAATCATTATTTATGGAATGACTCAATCAGCCCACAATCATTAAAATTATTAGATAATGCCATAAATGCATTTGGGTTGATACTTTCAATTTGAAATTACAATTGTATAATGACGGTGATGAGTATGTTCCACTTTCTAGAACTGGCCTACTAAGAGATCTAGGACATTCAACAACAAGTTGTAATAAATCGAGTTCTCCTGAAAGCGTGTTGATACATCATAACAGATCGCAAGAGCATCAAGCTTTTCAAAGAGAAAAACTTATAAGTGAATTCACCAAATGATAACTCACAGATGTCATCAAGAAATCTTTCACATGGTGAATTTCGTTCTGCTAATGCAGATTTACTAATCATCAGAGAAGAAACTACTTCATCTGCATAGCATCTATTCACAAATTTCCTACCATAATTTTAGAGTGTCAATTTAGTCTGGAATAGACAATTATAGTGACAATGGTGAATATGCCATTCACTGAAGCTTGTTTGAAAAGATGTCATCACCATAGCCTATGCAAACAGCTGGTCCTTAATATTAAGTTCATATAGCAGCACATTTCAAGATACCCAATCTAACATTGGAAATATTCAAAGACATACACCCATCAAATATGTTAAGGTTAACATATGAAGAAATTGAGAACATCATTTTTGTAAATGTTGTAGCCATCTAACGGATGAATTTATCTCTCATTTGAAAATTTTCACTGCAGCCGAAATTAAAATTAACAATTTATGCTAACAGAAAATGCTTTTTAGGAACTAATAGCATTCTCTTATCTAATACGAGCAAAGCTGTTACAAAAATATTTAGCGCGTTGCAAAATGAATCAACAACAAACTATAAAAGGTTTTATGTGGTGGGGAGATAACGCAAAAGTACAAATTCATTGCTATTTTGATTTTGGGTGAAAATTACATTAAAAATGCGGATGTTCATAAAAATTAACAGTTTGTCTACCAGCATATATAAATTAATAATTTTCAAACTGCAGTTGCAGCTTACAAACTGGAAAAAGTAATTTTGTATGCAACCAAGGAACATGTTTGCATTTATAGAGCTTTATAAATAGTTCCTTTGTTTGTGAAAAGCTCATCTTTTAAAAATAGGAACATGCGCATGCGTGAAGATAAATAGTTTTATTTCTAGATTTAATATGTATTAAAATTGGATTAATTTATTGTTTTGTTGTTTACTTCTGTAACTTGTCACTAGAATTTTTTTTAAATCAATTTTCAATACATTTATAAATGTTTCAATTAATATAGACCATAAAGGAAATAACTTTAAATATGAACATAATAAATTTTTACAGATTACATAACAAACAAAAGGAATTCTATTTGGCAAGCATTGCTGTTAAATATTGGTAGGGCATTGAATATCACAAAGTGTGCGACCTGTAGTGCAAAAACTTTAGGTGGAAAAAAATTGCTGTTTTGATTTAATACTATCATGGTCAAATATCTCTGATCATGTAAAAATTCACAAACTT
This sequence comes from Hofstenia miamia, assembly GCA_900660155.1. Classification (NCBI taxonomy): domain Eukaryota; kingdom Metazoa; phylum Xenacoelomorpha; order Acoela; family Hofsteniidae; genus Hofstenia; species Hofstenia miamia. The sequence continues at coordinate 312,122 of CABFPE010000021.1, read as the reverse complement.
TTTAAAAATTAGAACTGACTTGTGTATTTCTGATTTTTTTGTAATAGAAAATGTAATAAAACAATAATCTAATGCACCACAGCTAAACGTAGTCAAATTGTATTACTAGTACTTACAATTAATATTTTTGTAAGTGACTTAAATCTTTTACCTACGCGGGGCCCGGGGCAAAATATGACCTATAAGTAAATTGAAAAAGTAATGATAACAACGTCCCTGTTATAATAATTTGGGTTTCGCCCCCATATTTATTTCTTGTAAACCTGCATATATCTGTGCTTTTATATACTATTTGTTGGGGAATTGTGTAGCTTGCAAAATATCATTTTTGTTCGATAATATAATTATAGATATTTGTATACAATTTCATCAAAGCAGTTTAAGATAGCAGTTCTAAATCCAATAAGCAGTTTTAGGGAGTTTATACATTGCAATCTGAGGACATTACAAGCATATAATCATATGGGTTTTAAACTTTTCCGCAACTGGAAATTGTAAAAATCCTTTTTGAGTAATTTGTATTCTAGATTTTAGAAAGCCTGCATATTATTACTTTGTTCAGTTAATGTCTATGACCATGTACTCGTTGGGCCATTGAAATTATACATTCTCTGCTATTCTTTTACAACAATAATTTACTAAAGCTCAATTTCACTGTTGTGACGAGTGTGGCATAATCAGCAAAGAGGTGATGAAAAAAGGAAACAAAGAACTATAATAATTTTTTATTTTTAGTTGATTAAGAATTTGTGATTATTCTTTTATATCAATTAACAATTTTTGTAAGCTAAGCATTATTACGGTATTAGTGCCTGTTGGCAAAAAATGATTAAATGAAAACGCTTAGCCAAATTAGTAACACATTGCGTAAACGAGCAGACAAGAATTACATATTAAATTAAGATATCAATAATAGACAGGTACATGTTGTTTTGTTGTAAAGAATTAAAGTTCCATGCAAAAGTTTTAGTCACTTTTACTTCAATCATTTTATAACAACTTGATTAATTCTCCACGTTACCAATTTCAAATAGTCGAACCAAATTCAAATTAAATAACCATTACACTGCCAAATGATGTCTACTGAGAAAATATAGAAGATTACTGCATATGCTGATAGTCAACTTTTGTGTTAACAACCAGTAAACACGGCCGTGCATAAGTTTTAGTCACTTTTATAATGTTGATGTGTTTGAATATGTTTGTCAATATTTGACAGTTTTTTGCTCTTTCTATGCCAAATTAAACAGAAGCAAATAGTTTATGAAACTATGGGTCGTATTACGCCTGAGAAACGTCACGAAGTTCTTGATTTGTTTCGTTCCAGTCAGAATAGCTTTAAAAATGCCAAACAACTGTCTGTTTCTCCAACAGCAGTTCACTATTTCGGTTAAAAACACATAAGTGGGTTGCCAGTTGAGGACTTACCCCGAACGGGCCATCCTCCTATTCTGACGCCCAAACAAAAACGAATAATTATTCGAAAATCAGAGAAAACCCCCATTTTAACTGCAGCACAAGTCCGGTCAGCAACTGATTTAGTCACTGTTATATCAGTAGACACTACAAAAAGAGTTTTACGAGATGCCGGGCTCCTTGGCCGAATAGCAGCAAAAAAAACACTTCAGTCACTTTGGCACATAAAAGGAAAAGATTAAAATATTGCAAAGACAGGTACATGTGGCGTTTTGGGAATTGGAGTAAGCACAGTTTCACAGATGAGTGCTTGTTGTTGGTAGGCAAGCGATTTAGGAAATACGTCCGTAGACATCCAGGAACACAATCCATCAAAAATATACGAGTAAAACTACGAAATCTCCTACTTCTGAGATGGTTTGGGGCTATACAAGCAGATGGCGTACATATCCTAGAGAGATGCCATGGGAACGTAAATTCGACCGAATATTGTTGTATTTTGGATAATTAACGGTGCACGGGTGCATACTTCACGTTTCACACTGTTACTTGGAGGATCACAACATTTCGTATGTTGAGAACTGGCATCCCCAAAGTCCCGATCTCAACATTATTGAGAATTTATTGGATGTTTTCAAACAAAAAGTTCAGGAAAGGCACCTGAGAAACATGGACGAACTTTGGGCATTCGCGCAAGAAGAATGGGCACTTATTCCCGATGCTACAATAGTGAAACTTTTCGAATCATTGCGGGAAAAAGTGGCTGAAGTTGTGCGAGTCAAGGGAAATCATTCCAAGTACTAACTTAAACTTTTGTTGCTATTTTGTTATTATAACAAACTATTTTTATTTTAAAACAGTTTTTACTAACGTGTATGTTGTGGTTGTGAAAGTGACTAAAACTTCTGCATGGCTGTAAACAAATTGTTACTTAAAAACGTCACTCTCAGTATGCATTTACTTACTTCAAAAACATACAATAAGTTATGTAAGGAAGCACATGACCTGTGCTTTACTTCAAATTTTCAAGTTTTGATTATGTTCATCAGAACTGAAATTAAACTACTATTGAACTATTGGTTCTGCAAATGGCTAAAACTTTTGCATGATACTGTACTATAAAAACTGTATATGAGTTCAGAAATGTGATAGAATAAATCACTTAGATTAATATTTGCTTTGTATCAGGTTTGATTATGTAATGCTAAATGTTCATAGACATGAGTAGTGTTCAGGGTATCTGAGGATGCATTTACCGGCCTTCAGGTGGCTGCCATTCAGCAATCTGCAATCTACATCAGCTTCTGCATTTGTATTATGCTCTGTTCATGAAAGTGTGTCTATAGGATAGGTGTACAAATAGGACATTTAGCTTTTCCTATTGATTCTATTCACTTTATAACTTATGTCATTAAGAAGCTGGACAGCTGACTTTAAGTTAACCATCTATTTTAGATCCAAATTCTTGTATGGTATTAAACATAATTAGATTTATTGCACATACAAGGTGTCTAAAAGCACCATATTAATTATGTTACATTGTATACTAATTAAACTAATTATTAGCAGACCTTCAACTGTCATTTTTCTGCAGGCTGCAATGGTTGCTCACATGTATACAGGATCATGTAGTTATCTATATTTAGGGCTATTTATATGTAGGGAACATAAGAAGTGAAAGCAGCCAGATAGCCTCAATTCCTTTATTACTATTTCAAATAACAAAAGCAATCAATGTACAAATTCATTAAAGATAAGCAACACAATGATGCATTGCACTACATGACATAAACCACAATCATTGAGAAAGCTTCATGAGTCACAGCCATTGTGTAGTAACTGGTGATTGCTGCTGGATACCAATCCTTTTTGATTTTATGGTTCAGCTTTGGGTTTTGACCCTGCATCTACTACTGTCAATGATCTAAATTGAAGTTAGTTAATTATTTCAAGGCAATGGAGTTGCAGTCATAATTAATAACCTAAATTAGTGTAATAACTTGAATGGCAGAGATGTATTGGAATCTCACTAGTCACAAAGAAAAGTAAGGGAATTTTCATGGCTACCATGACAGGTGCCTGATACATGGAAACAAGAAGTAGAAGAATGAAATTGAATAAAGATAGTTTTTTCTCAGAAAATTTTCTTTCTTTTTTGGAATCTAAAGAAATGAGTTAAAAGCTCAGAGAATTCAGAAACCAGTGAATTAAATGTGGTTTGCAAAACTTTATGAAAACCCTACAGAAAAACAATGTTAATAAAGAAGTGGAATGGCAAAACACTAAGAAGAGATAAATTATCCAAGAGAAAACACAAAACTACTCTGCTAATAACAGAAAAGTATAGTAAATAATTTGCAAAAAAAGAATAGAATCAAACCAAAAACACCACAGATGATGGCTACTCCCCAAACTCAAGAGACAGCATCACTTCCAGACAGTGAAAATCCCCCAATCAAATTAATTTTGCATTCAATACCTAAGAAGAATCAAAACACTATAGCAGAAATGCAACAATTGTTTGAAAAAATGATAGAGTTTGAAAGGGATAATGATGAAAATCAAAAATTGATTGAAGAACTTCAAAATTACTTGAGTATGAGACTTAGTCAATAAAGAGAGCTGTTTCAACAGCAAAAAGATGCTAACAGATGAGAGAGAAAAATGGCAACAAATGATAGTGGAATTGCATGATGAAAACATAAAACTGAGAGCAGAAAATGAAAATAAATAACTGGAAATTGACAGTCTAAGGAATGAACCAAGACTAGTAATGCTCAAGGGTGACAGAAAAACAAATTCAAAACAATATTGCCCAGGATTACAGAACTTAAAGTTATGGTACAGGAAAAATTAGAGAACCAATATAGATTGAACATAGTCAATGGAGCATCTGGTGAGAAAGAGAAAATGAAGTCAAATGAATCAGAAGAAGAATTTATTGAAAGAATAGTAAAAACAATAATGAGACAAGTAAAGCATGAATGAGAACAAAAGGAAAAAGTGGATAATATTTTCCAGAATTCAAATACCACAGCAGAAAGATTTCCACGTTATCTGGCAGGAGCAGCCTATCAACATTATTTAGTACTAAACACAGACATGAAAATGAACTATAAAAATTAATAAGGGAGCATCAATCTTATGATAACAATGGAAGTTTCAAAAACTAATATCAAGTGATTCTGAATAATTTTCAAATGAACAAGATGAGAGACAACTTAAGAAATTATAATTATATGTGTCAAGTCAAGAGAATATTTTAGATTGAGCTCCTGAGAAGAGCATTACTCAAAGTATGATTTATTCTTGCACATGTGTAAAGGACTTCCAGAGAACATTCATAACCAATTTGAAATAAAATGTGATGCTGATAACTACTAGATAGAATGATTAGGAAGGGACTTGCTATAAAGATAACTCTGGAAAAAATTGTAAGAATTAATGAAAAAATTGTAACAAATATTCAGACTACAGTGGTGCATTGGATGCCACAGAGAAAAGTTGAGAATAAACCAACAGTGAAGACAATACACAAAAATGAATTTGTGAAAATAAAATTGAAAGACAATACAATAAAAAGAGTACAGTGCAATTTGTGTGGCAACAAGGGACACATGAAGAAAGATTGTAAATGACAAATAAACTTAATTGAAGATGGAAGGGCATACTTTGAAGAAGACCTAATCAACAAAGAAGAGACTAGCATTGAAGAAGTAGAAGAGATAACAAGTGACTTAAACTATTAGGAGTGACATCTCAAGACAAATGAGCACCAGTGCTAACACAATTACATTTGTGATATATTCAATCATGGCAAAAGCAGCGATTGATACAGGCACAGTTATTTCAATCATCACAGATGAATGCATATCTAAGATAGGGTTTTCAGAGATATTAACAAATACAAGAAGAGGTAGTATCAACAAGAGATGATGAAAAAAAGAATGAAATTATTACATTAGAATTAAATGAGAATGTCCAGCTACAGTCAAATAAATGGAAAATGTACAAAATACAAATGGAAGGACCAATAACCACAGAAATCATGTTATGCAAGCAGACTGGAATAAACATGAAAAGAATATTGTTACCCTTAAGCTTATGCACATTTAAGGAAGGTCAAGGCTGAATACCAATTCTGAATGCAACTAACAGGATGGTTAACATAAAAAAGGAAACTGTAAAAATCTATGGAAGGAGAATAATATCAAAAATAGAAGTAATTAAAAAGAGTATCAACTTAATACAAGAAAAAGAAAAATACAAAATACCTTAAATCACTGTACAACAATATGGACACCTTAGCAAAAAAGAATGAGAAAACCTGAAAAAAGTTTTGCACTAACACAAAAAGATTTTTAACTATGGTGAAATTAGCATGGGCCAAGGTGTTGGAGAAACTTATAAGATCATAGCAATGACAGAACAGCCTATATGATTAATGGTAAGGTGTGTTTCTGAAAGCTTGAAAGAGCAGTGCAATAAGATTCTGAACAAATTAAGTTATAATAAAATAATAAGGCCCAGTGAAAGCCCTTATTTGGCACCAATGGTGTTTGTTAAACAAGGGAAGAAGCACAGACTTTGTATGGACTTCAAAAAGTCAAACAATGTAACAAAAGAGAATGCATATCCCTTACTGAGGATAGAAGACATACTATATGAAGCTAGCAAACACAAATATTTTACAAGCATTGACTTATGTAAGGCATATTAGTAAGACCTGATGGAACCAAGCAAAATAGAGAAGACAGCATTCATTACACTGGCCAGTCTATACAAGTGGTTGTACATGACATTCAGACTTTGCAATGCACCAGCAACATTCCAGAGATACATTACTAAAGTATTAAAACTGTAAAATTAGAAAATTGAAGACTGAGTGAGCATGTATATTGATGATATATTAATAGCAAGTGCAACAATAAATGAAGACATAGACAAACTAGAAAGAATTCTTAACATATTATGCAATGCCAGATTGGATGTAAATAGAGAAAAATGTGAGATACTAAATACACAAATCATATTCCTAGTAAGGAAAATAGAGAAAGGGAAAATCAAAATGAAGAACAACACATGTGAGATGATTATAACATCAAAAGATCTAATGCTAGAAAAGATTTACAATGTGTTATGGGCTTCATAAATTTTTACAGAGCTTTCATACCCAACATAGCCCAGAAAACACACAATATGACACATCTACTAAAAAAGTTGGTACAATTTGAATTGACATAGAAAGAGCAGGAGGAATTGGAGAAAATAAACACAGAGTTAGTGAAACTACCATCTTTAAATACAGCTAATTTTGAGGAGGAATTCATACTTAACTGAGCATGGTTATCATTGGTGCATTCTTAGGGCAAATAAAAGACAGCAAGGAGGTGCCAATCCAGTTCTTGAGCAGAAAGCTTAAATCAAGTTAGGAGAACTATGAGTCAACCAAATTGGAGATGTTGGCACTGGTGGAGAGCATTAAGAAGTTCAGATACTTTCTCATCAGAAGTAATTTTAAAGTCAGAACAGATAATAGTAGCTTGGCATGGCTGAAAAAATTTTCCAGTGATAAATCCTTTATTGTATCACAATGGATAGAATATTTAAACAAGTTTAAATTCAAAATTGAACACAAGAAGGGTTCACTGCATAAAAACACTGACTTCTGGAAGGTGCTACCTGAATATCAGTGAGACATAGAAAAAGTCAGTGGAGATAAAAAAACAATTTAACTTTTTACTACATAAGGAATATGATAATTTACCCAACATTAATGCAGCTAAAAAGGAAATGTGATTTTGATTTTATTTGAGTATTGTTTATCAGTTTCTTCAAATCTAGTATTCAGTTTCAGGTACATTTTAAAAAAATTACTGACTTGGTGGTTATTAATTGATTTGTATGTGTAAATTAAACTGCTGAACTTTGTAATGAAGATTGGTGACAGGATTGATAAAGTGTGTATCATTTCACCTGTCTTGAATTTGTTGATGTTAAACATAGTATGAATACACCTGTTAAATACTCTATTTAATCTGGCTTGCTGATCTGAGCTTATGTTGATTAACAATATACAAGCATATCTGTATTGGCTCAATACAATAGCTTCTATTAGCACTTTACTGTGACTAACTTTCTGTAATTGTTTTAGATTTTCTGTATTTTGGATTTTATAAAGTTATCATATATTTGTGGAATTGATTGATGAACTTCTGAAACATGCAGTGATATTTGTTTTGCAACCACATTCACCCTGTGTGGACAAAAGATTATGAACTATGTTTTCTCCTCATTTTCTGTCTGTTTGTTTTCCATAAAGTACTTGTGTAACTTTTGTATATTGTTTTTAAGATGCTTTGTTGCTTCAATTGGGTTGCTATTTCTATTTATGATACATATATCATCAGTGTATTGAATTAGATTACAAGTGTTGCTGATATACTCTTTAATGTCATTTACATAGATGTTAAAAAGTAATGGAGCAAGCACTATTCCTTGTGGAACAAATTTAAATGTTTTTGTATAGTTGGAGTAGGTGTTGTGGATTTTACACATTGTATTCTACCATTTAAAAAACTGGCAATAAGTTTATGAGAATCACTGCTGAATTTGTAATTTTCAAGTTTTTTATCTAATATCATGTAGTGAAAACTGTCAAATGCCTTGCTAAGGTTAAGGAATACTGCACTGCTACTAATGCCTTTTTTTAGATGATGATGTGGGCTTTCTATAAAAGACATCAGTGCATCATCTCAGACAGAGGAGTAACATTCAAAAGCAAATTGTTCATAGAACTGATGAGACTACTGGAATTTACAAATGAGAGGACGACAGCATAGTCAAGAGACTAAACCACACTATGATAAAATTGATTAGAACATTAACATCAAGAGTAGGAGGCAGAGATTGGTGAGAAGTATTGGAGATGGTTGAATACTTTTACAATACATTAGTGTATTCAACTACTGGAATGACACCATTCATGGTGATGAACAGAACAAAGGCAACAACATCATTCTCAATGCAATACCATAGTTACACAAGAAAATTAATCAATAAATACATCAAGAAATTACAAGATCAGTTAACAGGAATACATGAAGTCATGTGTCACAATATAAAACAATTGGTAGTTAGACAAGAGTGTAATTTCAACAAGAAAATATATGGACAACCACACAAAAAAATTGAAGATGATGAAGTTGGCAAGAGAGTAATGCCACAAAGAGCAGTAAAAAATAAATTAACATATTACCCTGAAGTATGGGACATCAATCTATTAACTAAATTTAGGTACACTGAAATCAGAGAAGAATACACTAACCATTAACCAAACATCAATTACTGGATGAGGTCACATTATTCAACAAATTTACAAAGGAGAATCAGGAGACACAGTCCCCAAGACAAACTATTGGGCAGGGTGACAGAGTCTAGAGTAAAAACCAACTGCACAGGATCACTCCCAATCCAGCAAACTCAATGGCAACTACTGGGCAAAGAGTTAGTAGCTATACAAAGAAGTCCTCCTCAACAACTACTGGTCAGAGGTACTAAGTCACAAGATATTTGTGGTCAATTACCAGACCTAGATATAGAAATGAGTAGTTAAGACTGAGTGAAGCAGGTCCGTATGGGACACACTGAAGTTCTCATAACACCTATGACTATTTGTCATGTGGTAATGGACTGATTCTATTGGATCCCATTTAGTGAAGAAATATTTATGACAAAAATAAATTGAGTAAATTAATTTTTTGACTAAGTATTTATTTTTGATTGCTAGGATTTGGGCAAAGTGATATAATTGATGACAAATTTCAACTAAGAAGTGTTTGTTGTAACAATGTTGAGTATGCAAAACTATGTTTCAAGGGAAATAATTCATAGATCTAAATCCCAAATATTTCAAATGAAAAAATGATGTGTTATTTGCATTAGAGCAAGTTTCTAAATGCATTAATAAAATGCATTGATAAAAAAAATATGCAAGATGTAAAAAACAAAAATTTCTTTAACAATTGTGTATAAATTGTACTAAATGTAAAAGCACGCATTATACAATGGCCCTGAGTGATGAAGTTCAGCATTGTGCAAGATACATCTTGTTCCATCATATTTTAGAATGAAGTTTTTTAGTTTGCATGCTTCCTTTTTTATCTGGTAAAACCTAATAACTAATGTTTGAATCAGAGAGAAAATAATACTCGTTAAAAAGCATAATGCTTTATTTTGGTAAAAAAAACAAATTAATTCTTCAGAGAAAACTAAAAACTATTTTATGCAAAAACTCGCAATTTCTAATATTTAATAAATAATGCGTGCTTTTACATTTAGTACATTTTATTCACAATTGTTAAAGAAATTGTTGTTTTTTACATCTTGCATATTGGTTTTGATCAATATTAATGCATTTAGAAACATGCTCTAATGCAAATAACACATCATTTTTCATTTGAAATATTTGGGTTTTGGATCTATGAATTATTTCCCTTGAAACATAGTTTTGCATGTTTAAACATTATTACAACAAGCACTCCTTAGTTGAAATTTGTCATCAATTATATCACTTTGCTCAAATCCTAGAAAACAAAAATATGAGCTTCGTAAAATATTAATTACACTCTGTCAAAAACATTTCTTGTCATGAATTATATCGCTTTGCCCAAATCCTTGCAATCAAAAATAAAAACTTCGTCAGAAAATTCATTTAACTCAGTGATAGTTTATAGTTTTGTACTAAAGATTTTTTGCAATAAATTGCTTTTGACTCATACAGAGACACATGATAACCAAACTAAAGAACTAACCAATGGGGAGACCGACCATAGTAGAAATAGCAAACTCACAGGGATATGCCCCAAGGGATATATGTGAGGAGCAACCTCAAACTGTAAGCTCAGACAGACCAAGAGATATATATATATATATATATATAAGCTGCTAAAAAGAAAGAAATTAACAAAATGGAATATTTAAGAATTTTATAAAAAGTAAATGTCAACACAAACTAAAGCTAAACAGGTTAATGAATTACATACAATATTGATAGTAGCACTACATCATATATAAAAATGCTGAAGAAATCACAAACAATGAAGAAGCAAGGAAAACGTGCCCCATACAAGTAATAGAAATGATAAGTAGGGAAGAAATCGCCAAAGAAGAGGAGCTACTACAGTTGACAGGAGTAGCAATGATGCCGAGAACACAGAGAGAAATAGATAAAATCAACTTTGAGAAAGGGGGGAGCAGAAGTCAAAGTGAAATTCTTGGATTGTTACAGACAGCAAAAAGTTACTGGTCAAAATAACAGTAACACAAGAAAAGAAAGACAAAATCTTTAAAAGAATATTCAGAGAAGTATGCAAAAAAGAAATGAAATTCATGATAAAACTACTGTGTACAGAAGCATTCACGAATGGCGAGATTCAACAAATGTTGCAGCCAAATAATCGGATCACATTGGATAAAGAGCGCATTACGTCTAAAATACAAATATCAGGAGAGAGAGCACAGCAACTAATGAAGAACAGGCTAATGAATACATTCTGGGACAACATTCAAAACGCAAAAAGCAACTACCTGGCAGCAATTGACCTTGCCGTGGCACCAAATGTCACAGGAATGTATAAACAGATAGAGCAACAAATGCTAGCGTCATTACTACAATGTACGCCATCTCCAATGATATACACACCAATGCTATTACCAACATGGTGACTGAAAGACAAAAAGATAGCAAAAGCAGTCTGGTATAAGGAAAGTACATATGTCAACTCCAAGGAGAAAGCATTGGAGAAAATACAAAATGAATGCTACAAAAAGTCTAAGATGGTCTTAGTGAAAAACAACAATCGCGAACGGATTTTCATTGAAGGTGACATAATGCTTTATGATCTCTACAGTGAAGGACAGCCAATATATAAAGACCATGTAACTCCAACAACTTTTGTCAGCATTTTTGTTGGAAAATGAAAATCGTTCATGTTGCACCCATCTTCCACAACTAAAATCAGGAGTAATTATCTAAACTAAAGTTGTTTGTTGGGACCAACAAAAGTTGGCGACAAAAGTTGGCCCATTACACGAAATTTAATTTAAGATTTATTAGCCCTCTAGTGGATGAATTTAGTAGTGTAGAGAGAAAATTATTTTGAAATTAAATTGACTTCATTTTACCTCCATTTCTGTTTGAAATCAAAGCTACCATGACTCATTACGAAAACACTCTAAGTGTGAGAGTTCAATGACTTATATTTGTATATGTTTTTTCAGAAAAGCCTATCATGTCTATATTCTTGGTTATTAATATTATTACTTTAAAAAATTCAAACTCAAATTCTTCTCTAAACTTTGAACTTTAGCCATAAAAAATATTTCTTTGAAAATCAATATACTGTATAATTATATTGTAGTTTTTTTGTCGAATTAACTTACTGCCAATAAACAGTAGAAAGTAGAAACAAATGGTGGCTTAATACTGGCTCAAGATGGGAATATGTCAGTGGTAAATTTTTAAGACTGTATGACCATGACCCAGTTATCTCAAAATAACTGAATGAAGCAAGTGGTTCAGAAGAAGATGACATTGGCCCAGTTATATCAGTTTATCACTCAACTGTTTAATATA
>CABFPE010000021.1:268284-280888 GCA_900660155.1 Hofstenia miamia | reverse complement strand
ATAATAATAATAATAATAATAATTGAAATATGCAAATTGTAAATAGATATCCAAGAATTTAGTTATCTTTCATGATTTCAAAACTATAAAAAACACTAGAAATCAGCAGTCCTAAATTTTATCAGAACTAAACGTTTTGTTCCTAACGTACTACTGTTACCATTCTCCTAAGCTACACAATATTTGCATCAATCCGCTGCAGAAAATTCGAAAATGAGTACGGTAGATGATAGTAGTCCAAAACATACATGATATTACCCAAATAAAACAAATCATTAAAAGATACATTCTGTTGGAATACAGGTGGTATTAGTTTAACCAAAGAGGAAAAAGTTTATGAAATCTAGCATAATGTGGAACAAAGTGTGCAAAATCATTCCAATATTTACAAATACCCATAAGAAACTTTAAATTGCAATTTTTGAATGTTTTCTAATGGTTCTCGAAAAACAGCAATTTTCATATATTCTGTTGCATTCCAAACATAAGGTAAGTCGTTTGACTGTGATACCTGAATGCTTTAGTGACTTCCTCAAAAATCTACTACCAGCTTTCAAAATAAAGCACATTAATATTTTAATATATATATATACAGTGACATCAGTAGAGTGCACGTTAGAACGAACGCTAACTAATTCTGTATTAACAATTCTTACGATGGTTTATAAGCAATTATTCTTACTGGTTACACCAGTAGACATAGCAAATACAAAAACAGCGAATGGCCGATAATGATACCAAGGTACCTGCCACCACAATATATATATATATATATATATATATATATATATAATAAATTAGCTTAAATTTTATTGTCTCTACAATTACAATTAAATATTAAAGTTATAGGAATAATTATAAAGCTTACCTGAAACCGCACTATGTCAATCAATGCTTAGAACTTGAATTGCTGCAAATTTATGAACATGTTGGAAAAAACGTTTGGTTTTCCATTCATGCGTCAAATAAAAACCAGATTCATACAAAATCCAAGCTGCACAATTTAAATTTAGTTGGAACAAAGTTTTCTCTTGGTAGTTCTTCAAAGCACTTTCTTGATAGAAATGATTTAAGTAGCGTGCACACTTACAACTTTGCNCAATTTTCATATATTCTGTTGCATTCCAAACATAAGGTAAGTCGTTTGACTGTGATACCTGAATGCTTTAGTGACTTCCTCAAAAATCTACTACCAGCTTTCAAAATAAAGCACATAAATACTTTAGTTTCTTCAAGAACAAATATTTGACTTGAAAGAAGATTCACATCATAAGAATTCCACTTTCCACATTTAGAAATTATTTCATCAGCTAAATGATAACAATTAAAGGAGATTTCTTTTATCGTTAGAATCTTTGTATTCAGTTTAAAGAAGATCATCAAGCACAACATCAGTGCAAACCAAACAACTATCCTCATAAATCTCATTGTTAAATATTTTTTCAACTAACCCTAACTTCCTGAAAATTCCTACGACATTTCATCAATTATAATTTGTCGTCTCTGAGAGCAGAAAGCAATGCATAAATTTAAAACAGTCAGTTGGGCAATTTTGATGAAAATAAAAGATTTTGCAGCAATGAGTTTTCGAATGAAAGTAATCTGAAAAAACATTTACTAGAATAAGTCGGTGACAACAATCTAATAAATACCTTTTCAAACTTGACACACAATAAGTTTCTAAAACAGGAAATCCTAGGGCACTATATAGAATATGGAAAATATGAAGAGATATTTTGTTTATATATATATGAAAAACAATATAAATTGAAGGAGCAAACAATTGCGTTTAACATTCCTGGTAACTCCTAAGTTACAAAATTTTTCTCTCAATCCGCTGCAGAAACTGCGAATATGAGTACGGCAGGTGATAGTAGTCCAAACCATACATGATCTTACCCAAATAAAACAAATCCTCATCTGAAACCTGTGAGTACATAAACTTAAGTTCACTTATATTAGAAACAAATGGCTTAAATTTAAAACTCGGATATATGCCGAAATCGGGGAACCCAGTCTTTACAAGAGATGGTATTTCTTCGAATAATACGACATAATCCAATTTCATCATACAGATTCGACAATGAACTACTTGTGATGCCCAGTGATGCCATGTCCAGAAAGGAACGTTGAATTCAGAGGTTTCTAAATGAAATGCGCCTCCTTTTAACTTGTGAATATGAATTATAAAAGAAACAAAATCACCGAAAGAAACATTCTGTGGAAATACAGGTGGTTTCAGATAAGCCAAAGGGGAAAAGGGTTTATGAAATCTAGTGTAATTTGAGACAAAGTTTGCAAAACCTTTCCAAATTTCACAAATTCCTTGTTCATATTTTAAATGACAATTTTTGAGTTTGTCTTTGTAAGCTGATACAAGTCTTTCTAGTGGTTCTCGAAGAAAAGCAATTTTCTTATATTGCGTTGCATTCGTTATATGTGAGCGTAATACTTTGTAAGTGATATTTGAATTCGTTAGCGACTGCTTGAAAAATGAACTACCAGCTTTTAAACCAAGACACAAAAATACTTTTTTTTCATTAAGAATATGTACTTGACTTGCAACAAGATTCAAATTATCGAAATTCCCATTTCCACATTTAGTATTTCTTTCGTCAGCTAATTGATAACCGTTAATGGAGGTTCCTCTTATACTTGGAATCTTTCCATTCAGTTTAAAGAAGATAATGATGCACAACACCAGTGCACTCCAAACAACTATCCTCACAAATCTCATGGTTAAATATGTTTTCAAGACATCTGTGAATTGAATTTAATAACAAAAAGCAAACTTTGCCATCATTGTAGGAAACGACACGTGTATTTGAAGATAAAAAATAATTTCCTCAATAAAAATTCAGTTGACCAATACACTCAAGTTGGTAAATCCTTCCAATAAAATCAGAATCGAATATTGTAAAAAGTTTAGCTTTAGTTGAACTTTGTTTTATTTACCATATTTTTTTCAAGAGTACTTTTTTGCTTTAGCCCTGTCCCGTTTTGTTTGGTGTTTCCATGTTTCGTTAATCATTTTCAGTTTTTTCTTACACAATGCATAAAGTAAGACTCAGAATATGCCAAGGATACAAAAAAAATTCCTGGTTAATTTAAACCCTTTTTATTATTTAAATAAGATAATACAATTTGTGTACATGAATATATATTTACATGAATTTATGTCTTAAACATCATTTATAATATGGTATAAGGTTTTTGGTATATATGTAGGAATTTCAAAACTTAATATAGAAATTGTCAATTTGGCGCTTTTAGGTATATTAACCCTTTCACTGCGTTTCATGAATTTTCAGAAATTCTCAAAAAATGTCATTTTGACACAAAAAAATGAAAATCAATTTTTTCTTAAAAAACACTTTATTATACTGAATTACATGGAATTACACCAGATTTTGGACATTTTATTAGAAAAAAACTGGAGAGATGTGGACTGAAGTCGAATTTCGCAGTCAAACATAATGTTAGCCGTGTGACTAAAGTCGAATTTCGCAGTAAAAGAGTTAAAAGTCTGGCGCTCATAGTGTTAAGATTACGGAAGAAAATATGATTTTTTGCAATAATGTGCAGAAATGGCTAAGTATAAAAAAAATTAGTTAACAGCAACAGAAATTCGTGTCAACATTAAGTCATAAATACGCAGCAATTATCATTGATGAAAATCTTAGGAGTTTTCAGATATTAATTGCATTATTGTTAAATTTTAAATGCATTTTTTCATATTGAGTATACATTTGTGATTTTTATAATTTGATAGAGTTTTGATAAAAACAATTTATTTACAATATTCAAAAACCTGACTAAAAAAATTTAGACAACAGGATTTCGGAAAGCAATACACTTTTGTGAATTCCCTTAGATTGCAAAAGCGCAAAACCATAATTTAAAAATAAAATAATAATAATAATAATAATAATAATAATAATAATAATAATAATTGAAATATGCAAATTGTAAATAGATATTTAATAGATATCCAAGAATTTAGTTATCTTTCATGATTTCAAAACTATAAAAAACACTTGAAATCAGCAGTCCTAAATTTTATCAGAACTAAACGTTTTATTCCTAACGTACTACTGTTACCTCCCTCCTAAGCTACACATATTTGTATCAATCCACTGCAGAAAATTCGAAAATGAGTACGATAGGTAATAGTAGTCCAAAGCATACATGATATTACCCAAATAAAACAAATCATTAAAAGATACATTCTGTTGGAATACAGGTGGTATCAGTTTAACCAAAGAGGAAAAAGTTTATGAAATCTAGCATAATGTGCAACAAAGTGTGCAAAATCATTCCAATATTTACAAATACCCATAAGAAACTTTAAATTGCAATTTTTGAATGTTTTCTAATGGTTCTCGAAAAACAGCAATTTTCATATATTCTGTTGCATTCCAAACATATAAGGTAGGTCGATTGACTGTGATACCTGAATGCTTTAGTGACTTACTCAAAAACATACTACCAGCTTTCAAAATAAAGCACATAAATACTTTAGTTTCTTCAAGAACAAATATTTGACTTGAAAGAAGATTCACATCATAAGAATTCCACTTTCCACATTTAGAAATTATTTCATCAGCTAAATGATAACAATTAACGGAGATTTCTCTTATCTTTGGAATCTTTATATTCAGTTTAAAGAAGATCATCAAGGAAAACACCAGTGCAAACCAAACAACTATCCTCAGTTTTCAGAAAGTAATTGCGTCAATGTTTTTTCTAAATGCTTTTTTCATATTGAGTTATAATTTGTGATTTTAAAATTTAATAGAGTTTTGATAAAAACAAAGCATTGATGATTGCAAATGCGCAGAAATATTTAAGCAATAGAACATAAAGCATTTCTTCCAAGTATGTAACCATAAGAGTTCTACATATGGCTGCCGATGTAGAGCAAAAAAATTGTTAATTTAAATGAACGTCCTAAAGAGTTTTGATACTTCGATAAAAACTCTAATAGCTTTCACCACACATCAACTAAAATATTGAATAATCTATATCTTGAAATTAATATCGATCTAAATTACAAGAAGTCTTTTTTAGTAGGTAGTTCTATGTTTAAGTATAAATGAAGAATAATCATATGGAACTTTTAAAGTAAAAAGTGAAAAACTCATTTGTAATATAATAATGTGATGATCACCTGCATTATTATGTCCATGGCAAAGTACTGGTAATTTTAATACATATGCTAATATGGTTCAATGAAACGTTATATTTCCCCAGATAATCTAGGAGCCTGTACAATCTAATTTACATAAAATAGTTTACAAGTAAAAACTAAATATCACCTCTACACTATTCTTATGCTATGTGATTCAGAGGCGTAGCCAGCCCATGTAATTTAGGGAGGGGGTCAAAGAAAAATATATAGCAATTATATTGCAATGTTTTACTTACTATTCTTTTTGAGGGAAAGGCGATCTGGATTCAATCTTTGGAGGCAGAGCCCCCCCCTTGTAGCAATGCCACTGGTGTGATGTATATTTTATGGTAGTTATGCACAAATTTACTTGTCCCTAGTAGCCTTTGTTTTTGTAGCAGAATTAGTTTAAGTTTTCTCTTAAATATCTTAAGTTTTGTTATTTTTCTATTTCTTTCATCCAATGCATTTCAAAAATTGGTGATAATTCCGCAAAAGGATGATTCGGCCAGTTTTGAATTTGTCTTTGTTAGACATGCATCTGTTATTTCTTTCATTACAAGTTGCAGAAAATTATGAGAGATTTTCAAAGGATAATATGTTGTTAGCAGTTAACTTATGTTTATGCAATTTATACATTTCTCTAATTGACCAATTCAGTTTATTCTGTAGTAGTTTTTTTAATTAATACTACCAATATCTAATATAATTTCACAGGCATATATGTACGGGCTAGCTACAAATGAGTAGGTTAACTAAATATTTTTTGTAAAGCCTCTTATAATACAAATGCTTTGTACTCCCATTTTATAATGGTTTTTATTGATAAATGTTTTAAAATTAAGGTTTTTTGTCAATATCTACGCCTAGGTAATAAACTTCATTTACCTGGTCAGATTGTTGCAATCATATGTTTAATTTCAACATTTTATTAATAAATTTCACTGATTCATGTACAAAATAGTGAATTGAATTTTTCCTAGATTTAGTATAAGCATATTCATACAAAAATAATTCCTTAAAGTTCTAATGTTTTCTTTTAAATTTTCCCACCAATAACTGGCTACTGCTGACTATTTCCTAGACAGATGTCATTTGTATATTGGTAAATACGGCTAGACTAAGCATAGCAAGATAAGTCATTTATATATGGATGGCAAGCAATATAGGTCCAAGTACTGTTGCTTGTGTTACCGCGTTGTTTTTGTCATAATCTTAGACAGTGTCTCATCCATGCTCACATGTTGTTTCTGATTTTTTTCAAAAACTTCGAATTTGTCGAGAACTTCTATCTGAAAGCTCATTTGATTTTAGATTCTATATTAGTAATTTTATGTTCAGACTGTCAAAGGCTTGCTATGTACAAATATGTTTGTCTCTGTTCTTTTAACAATTGATAACAATGCATCTGTTGTGGAGTATCCATGCTGAAATCCATAATGTTTGTGGGATAGAATGTTATTTTCATGTAAAAATTCATAAATTTCGTTGAAGAAAATCATTTCTTAAATTTTTGAAAACAGATTTGTAATAGCAATCACGCAGTATTTTGTGCACAAGTGGATCACATTTTTTATAAATCAGGCTGATATCAGATTACTTAGAAATCGGGAGGCGTGTTTTTGGTTATGGCATAATTAAATGTGAATAATCGATGCTCACCAAACAAACCAATGTATTTATTAATACTAAAGATAGGAATTGAAGTTATCCCAATGGATTTATTTGTGTCAAGATTTTGACTTGTTTTTAGTAGATCTTTTTTGGCAAAGTATTTAAAATCAAATGTACCAAATATTATTAATAATAATCATAATAATAATAATAATAACATTTCAATAACTTTATTTATAAATTCCATTTCTGCATGCTGCATACACCAAAAAGTCTGCAAAACTATACAATATAATGTACATATATAGATATTTACAAAAATGCTAGTCACTTAACAAGACAAACTCAGACATTTAAAAAAAGCTAGAAATTTCCAGTTTAAAAAATATAATTAAAAAACAATATTCAAGCTATTCTGTCAGGTGTTTAATTTCTTTGCATTGCCTATTATTTTTGGATGTGCAAGTAAGTTTTATTTAAGCTTCCCTTAAAATAGATTTAATGATTTAGAATCTCTGATCTCTTGTGTTAGACTATTCCAACTTCTGCTTGCAGCTGTTGTAAACGATCTATTGGCCACTGTGAGCATTTTATTTTACTGACAATTCTACATTCATTTGTGCGATTATTTAGTATGAGGTAATCATCAAGGAAATTTAAAGCACCTGTCAATTTACTACTGTACTTATATATGGTAACCAGACTAAACATATTGAGAGTAAAACTTTGGCGTTAGCATTTGAATCTCTTGTAGCTTCTCACGCGTCATTTATTTATATTGTATTGTCTTGTCGAGGACCAGTCATAACTACCTTTTTTATTAACCTCTCATGCTGTTCTATACTTAAAACATGCATCAAATTTCAAGCATAAACTAAATGTCTAATTACAAAAGCCTGCAATATTTGCTTTTTTGTTGTAATGTGCCTTATTTGTTTAAGGTATTGTATGCCTCTGAACATTTTCCTTATCTTACTGGATACAAAGTTTATAAAAGTAAATGTTCTGTCAATCTCAACACCAAATATGTAACACTATCTGTTTGTTCTATTGACTCACAGGATTCATCTATGTTTGGCAGTAATTGGCCTTGAATCCCGTGCAATGAGACAAGTATCAATTTATGAAATTTTGCATGTTGTTGATGTACAAAACAAACAGAATAGGGCCTAATACAGAGACTTGTGGGATTCTTCGCTGTGGCGTAATATATTTTGAGTAAATATCAATTCAAAATCTTTGTTTTCTGTTTTCTATAAATAATGTTAGTAACTTTATACTGCAAGGAGAAATCCCT
Source organism: Hofstenia miamia (assembly GCA_900660155.1). Taxonomy (NCBI): domain Eukaryota; kingdom Metazoa; phylum Xenacoelomorpha; order Acoela; family Hofsteniidae; genus Hofstenia; species Hofstenia miamia. Next base: position 272,807 of record CABFPE010000021.1, on the reverse strand, counting down.
ACATCCGAAGTTTTTTATACAATATAATGAAGCTATCAAAGGCTTTGCTTAGGCACAGAAGAGCAACTGCACTGCTAATATCATTGTTTAAACTGGACCTTATAGTTTCAGAATATATAAGAGTGCATCAGTGGTACTGTATGATTTCCAAAAACCAAACTGTTTATCACTGCCAATTTTATATTCATTAATGTAAGAAATAATTTGGTTACATAATAGCCTTTCCTAGATTTTAGAGAATCCATGATTTAATTCTACTGGATGGGTTGCCCTTATTGTACATAGGTGTAATATCAACATTCTTGAAGATAGCAGGAAATGTATTTTGACTAATTGCATTACTTAATGCAAGTAAAATGTGTTCATCAAACAAATTAATGTATTTCTTTATGATACATGTGGGGATTCCTAGACTGCCAATAGATTATTCGTGTCCAATTTACTTATGAATTCTAGGCAATTCAAATTTTGTAATGTAATGAAAAGTAAATTTACCAGGTGGAATACAATTCAAGTTAATCTCCTTGTAATCCTCCACAACTTTAAACTCTCCAATAGCTTCCAATATCTTGTTAAAATAACTTGATATTTCAAAAGGCTTAGTGACTAATTTATCCTTTACCATAATTCCTTTAATATTAGACAGTAGCCCTTGACTTTTCCCCAAGAAATTTGTTTAAGAATTCAATTTACTTCTACAACATATTAAATCATTAAATAAACGCTTTTCCTGGTGTTATTTCTTTTTGTTATTTAGCAAAATCTTTAATCTATTAACTTCAGTTGCACTTGCAATGTTTGAGGAATTTAAGTTTTGCAACACAGTTTTCTCAGCTAATTCTATTTCCTGAATTTTTATTGACGTACAGCTTTTAGGCCTACACTTTTAAAAAAAAAAATTTTTATATGGTGCAAAATTATCTAAGCATTGCCAAATTGGCTGAATAATGAAGTTCATCATTAGTGGGTACATATAATCTTATGACATGTTTCCTAAGCCCTGTACAAAACCTTCCTTGTTCTTGGAATGTGTATTATAATAAAAATAATAATTATTATTATTATATATATGTGGAACCCCACCTACTTTTTAAGAAATGAGAATTGTTGTTTTCATTCCTACTCAGGTAAAGACACTAAGGAATTAATTGAAATTGTTAATAGCTATAACTGTAAAACTATTGATACAGTGATGATAAACACTGGCATAATTGATGCAACAAAATCTAGTGATTCTAAGGCTGAAGAATCAGAAAAATTTCGTGTGAAAATAATAAAACTTATTGCAATAATTAAAGCAAAATTCTCTCCAAAAAATATCTGTCTCATTGAATCAACTCCCATTCTAAAAGAAAGATTAATCGATAATAACAAATATGTATGCTACTTTAACAAGGTTCTAGAAGAAGTTGCAGGGAGCATTGACGGATGCGCTGTAATTAAGGTATTCAAAAAATTCCTAATTGAAAATTCATCCTGTGAAATAAACCCACGCCTAATAGCCGGAGATGGTATACATTTGTCTAGAATAGGCCTAGCAACAATTATTTTTGAAATCAAGAAGTCGTTTAATCACTATGCTTCTGCAAAAACGGTAAAAAAATTAAATTATGCACCAAAAAACTTTGCTACAAACTCACAAAAAAATATTGCTAAGCGCTATGACCCAATGATATCCTACAGTGACTCAGTTAAAGGAAAGGATATGAAATGCCTTGTACAAGAACTTGTTGATCTATTAAGATGGAGTACACATCAATGTTAGTTTCTTATTCTTATTTTAAATTTGTTATTCTTAATATGTTTTGCCTTTGTTTATCACTTCGGAGAGTAATTAACTATATACACATAAAATTAGAAATTTCAGGTGATATACATCCAAATCCGGGACCCAACATAATTGACTATAGTCGGCTAAGCTCAATTAATTCCAAATTTAAAAACAACATCAAAATAGCATATCTTAATGCACGCAGCATGACAGCTCACAGAGAAGAGATTAGAGAAATGTTTGATAAACTAGCTGGGAACATTCTATTTGCTTACACAGAGACATGGTTAAATGATGCTCCAACTCATTTGTTTCAGTTTAGCAAGGAGAAGTACAGAGTCTTTAGGAAAGACCGAGGGTCTAGACGAGGAGGACTGCTGTTAATGATTCCAAAAACTATGAATGCAAGTAGAATTCAAAATTTAGAAATGAGACATTCACATATTGCAATTATTTCTGTTGATTCAGAGTCCACCATTTTCTAAAATCGTTAGTGTCCTTTCCAATTTTTCCAGGTGTTCTTGGACTGTGTCACTTGTGACTATGATGTCATCTATATAGGCGTCGACTCCCTCTTCCATTCGATGTGTCTTGTTTTTAAGTACCTTTGTTATGTATCTCTGAAACGTTGCTGGTGCATTGCAAAGTCCGAACGCCATATATATCCATTTGTACAGCCCGTATGGGGTTATGAATGCTGTCTTCTCTATGTCCTCTTCTTCCATTTTCACTTGCCAGTAAGCCTTACATAAATCCAAAGTTGTAAAATATTTATGTTTACTGGCTTCGTAGAGCATGTCTTCTATTTGCGGTAAGGGGTACGAATCCTTCTTTGTCACCTCATTGAGTTTACGGAAATCAATGCATAGTCAGTACTTATTTCCCTGCTTTACGAACATGGTTGGTGCTGCGTACGGGCTTTTGCTCGGCCAGATGATTTTATTGTCAATTAGTTCTTCTAGTATCTGATTGTATTCTTCCTTCAGCTGCTTGGGTACTCTTCTGACTGGTAATTTGATCGGTCTGTCTGTTGTCGTGATGATTTTGTGTTTTTCGCCTACTGCCTGACCAACACTTATCTCTCCATAGTTTATGCTTTGCTAGAAGTGTCCTTAGTTGCATGATGTCTCATTCTTCTAGATGTTGATAATCCTCATCATTTATCTTGGGTATCCTGTGTGTATCTTCCTCTTCTGCTTTCATCCCAAAGCTCTTGAGTCAGCTTTTGGGAGTACTCTCGACTTTGATGGTGTTCGTCCACTCACCCTTGAGTTGGCCATGTGGAGTACTATCCGCTTTCCTTTGCAAGTCCTGGAATCGACCATGCAAATTACTTGCTCCATCACCGTCTTCCATTGCCTTCCAAATAAGTCTGATGTTGGTTCTAATGTATTTTCCGTATACTCTTATCTGAGATCTTTTCAGATTCACGTTCTGGTTCATAGCGTTGAGAATTGGTACCCTTCCTTTCCCGTGTTTTATCGTACAAATGCTGGACGGCATTGAAACTTGTTTGGTTTTAATGCCTTTATTGTCATATAGCATTATATCAGCTGTGATATTGTCTTCTGTCTCAATTGTGTGCATTTTCCACGGATGCGGCTGTAGATGAATGTCTTCTTGCAATTGAAATGTAATTGTTCTCTGTTTTTCCTGTTCCTCTTCAATTTCCATCTCCTCTTCTTTTAATTTTATTGTTTTGTTCACGTAGTTAATGACACAGCCGTTTTTTGTCAGAAAATCGTTTCCTAATATGACTTCATATGGTAATGAGTTGTTATGTGTATCCACCACCACCAAAGGTTGTTTGAATGTTGTTTTCGCGATTCTCATTTGTGCAATGTTTATCATTCCTTTCATGTCGATGTAATCCCCTGATGCGTTAATTAATCTCTTGCTACAATTCTTCATGTCTTCTCATTGGAATCCCAGTTTTGTAGTGCATTCATCAGTAATTATAGATGTTGCTGCTCCGGTATCGATTGTCGCTTTTGTCATCACTCCATTAATGGCTATTGTTATCATATTCATCATGTCGAGGTTTGTTAGGATCATTATCGTCTTCATCGTGGTATGCTTCCTCATCACCAATGACGTTTATTTGCTTTGGGCAGACCAGTTTTTTGTGTCCTTTCTGTCCGCAACTGTAGCATTTAACATCCTTTTCTTTTACTTTCCTCATTTTGCCATCCTTTCCCTTTACTTTTATTATTTTTTCTTGTTTCACTTCAGAGTAGGTTTTATTGGGGGTGCACAAGTTGTAGTTGCTTTTCCATGTTGGTGCATCTCTGTACCATGTGTCTTTCTCATATATCTGAGCATTGTTCTCAATAGTGGCTTGTATATCAACAGCCTTCCTGATCATTCTTTCTAATTTGTCATCAACGTCACATTTAATTTCAAACTGTGTTTTGATGCTTTCCAGCATCCCCTTGCAGATATGCGAGAACAAGTTGTATTTCGAATAATTGTTTCCTCTAGAGCTAAGCATCAGAAGCCGCTCAACTTGTTGCATGTAATTTCGGATGTCATCAGTTTTTCTCATCTTTGTTGCATTCAAGATAATTGGTACTGGTTCTTGAAGCTTTCATTTTCGTAGTAATTAATGAAATCTCCTATTAGCAATTGATAGTCCCTTTTTGTCTCTGCGTCCAATAACAGATAGTGTTAGGATGCTGCTCTGGTTAGGTATAGTGGAAGTATTGCTGCTGCTGCCTGTTGGCTCACTTTCCGTTCCGCCATTGTCAGTTCG